>WSXT02007577.1:0-14794 GCA_011762715.2 Neuroterus valhalla | reverse complement strand
TCTACTCTTATCTACGGAAGGGGGGAGAGGGGAATCGAAAGTTGCCTAGAATTCGGCTACGTAGTTTATGGACGACCCCTATGAAGGAAAAAAAAATTGAAGAAATATTTTTTATAGAGCTGGAACGGGACACTACACGGCTTTTGCTGTGCATGATGGTCAGTGGTTCCACTTCAATGACAGTTCCGTGCGACCAGCAAGTGCCGATGCCGTCGCAAAGTGCAAGCCTTACATTCTATTCTACGTGCGGAAGGAGTTCTCAATTCCACCTCCATTGTGACGACGTTTTCCGGAGACAACCCGTTCTGCTGTTACCCATCGCGACTCGTCTTCGAGCAAAGCGACGATGATCGCGGAAACAAGATGTGGACGTACGTTTTCACGAAATTAAATCATTGTCAGACTTTACTCGGGCGACCGACGTGCTCCATACGCACCCAAAGGAGGAAGTCAAGTATGTTAGGTCTACGGATGTAAAACAATTGAAATCACCACTAGAATCGTTCAACAGTTCTCATAATCGTAGCCTTTCCGCTTGCGTTTCACTAAAGAAAAGAGAAAAACCCTCCTGTGGTCTTTATTGGGCATCGGTTCGAAGATCGGTTTATCTTTCACCTATCTCATTCACGGGTCTGTCGCCCCGTTCCGTCCTGTTGTTCTTGGAACGAATTCACGCTAATATTTCGAAGTTACTTTGCAATCCACTGGTATCTCCTGCACTGAAACTACAATCTGATGAAAACATTTCTCCCAAACCTCGCTTGATTTCTTCTCGAAATCTGCTTTTTCGACCTAGTTTGGAATTAGGAATTATGTACATATAGTTAGAGATTTAATGAATTATTCGAAAAAATTCTACTTGATTTCAGAGAAATGTCTTCATGGGGTAGAAAACTTCGCAAGGGTTTCCCCGAATGTACGTGGACAATGAGTAGTGTCAGTGGATCGAAATTAACGATGATCTTTTATTTGATTTGGACAGCGGACGATGACTAAGACACATGCCTGTTCTCGCTCGTTTTCACGATTTAGTTCTCGTAGGCAGGCGAGCAAATTCTATATTTTTCTAGCTGCCGACGCGTTGTAGCGAAAAGAGTTGCCAATCGTTGACGAATGGCGGTAATTCAATTGTGATACTGAAAAACGAAGGCATTAAGGTGTAATTGTACGGTCTGCGCGATATTTGAAGTCCGAACGGAGAGATGTATGTACAGAAATGACGATGAAGATGACGATAATGCTAATGATAATGATTGTGACTATATGAGTGGCCGATCTTCTGAAATGGAGACGTAGAGTTTTATTCTAAAGAGGGAATTTTTCTTTTGAGAAATCATGATAAATTAAATCTGATTTACGAGAAGTAAATTTTTAAACTAATTTGAACCATAGATTATATTAGAAAGATTAAAACTTTCGATACCTATAGTACTCTACGGAGATGGGATGGACTTCAATCGGCAGGTAGCATGAACGGATTGCCTTTGTCGATTTTCTCACGTGGAGCTCCTTTGCGATCGTCCGCTAGCGCCTCGATCGAATCGATTCGGAGTCTCGTATCCTTTTCCTTTTCAAAAAAGCTGGATACAAACTTATAATACCAATCTATACAATCGTGCGTTCAATGAGCATTGAGCGTATACTATTCGTTTTAACGTACTAAGGTTGCTGTAGATAATTATAAGGACTCTGCACACTTATATTGTATATTTTTTCTGGGTTTTGTCCACCGTCGAGGGTCTTCAGTGGACTCACTCTCACTCTTTTTCTCTTTTCTATCTCTCTCTTTTCTATTTTTCTCTTCAGACTCCCGAATCGCTCGACGACTCTTATGTGATTATTTAAAGACTTATTTTTTCTATAAACTATAACGAGAATTATAATAACAATAATAAAATAAGTTAACAAGTAGCGAAGGAACGTTTTATTAAGGCGATAACTCGACAATTCATCGCATCTAGGGAAGACTTATTATTACAAAATTCGACGCGAACGAACAAGGGGAAGTAAGCGATAATAATATTGGTATATCACAGTAGAACGAAACACTGAGATGTACGAATGGCGAATAATAAAGAACGTAAACGACGAGTGGTAGCTTGTGTCGTTACGGTCAACTTTTTTCATTCTGAGTTTTCCTCCTGCCTTCTTTTCAGTTCTCATTTTTAATACTTAACTAATATTAGTTCATGATATTTAAAATGTTTGAGAT
The DNA here is from genome assembly GCA_011762715.2 of Neuroterus valhalla. Taxonomy (NCBI): domain Eukaryota; kingdom Metazoa; phylum Arthropoda; class Insecta; order Hymenoptera; family Cynipidae; genus Neuroterus; species Neuroterus valhalla. Next base: position 12,582 of record WSXT02007577.1, on the reverse strand, counting down.
GTTTAATGTTTTAACTGTTAAGGGCCTTAGTTTCATCTTGGATTTTTATGGCGCACTGATAATGCTCTATAGTGTAATTCCCCTAATTCAACGATAAAATTGATAGAAGCAGCAACCTCAACATTCATATTGTTGCATTTATTACTGGATACGTGCTAAACAATGAAATTTAAAAGTGTTAAAGTAGATTCATTGCTGCATCAATTTAACTGTTAATGCTGCTGCCTTTATAAGTTTAATTGTTATATTACGGAAATAGAAAATCCTTATTGCACACTATCAATTGTATCTTACCAGGTATTAATTTTAAATTCAAAATCAACCGTTGCGAGTTAGAAGGCCCTAGTTTACTTAATACTTATTCCTAAGTTTGTTTATGTAAATATTGGAAAAATCACTGAAAAATGAAGGATAATATCGAATCCCTCGCATACCGACTGCTGAAAGTTGATCTTATTGTCAAAAAATGAAGGGATATTGGCAAACCCCTTGCATACCGACTGCTGAAAATTAAGGTTTCTTCCTATTAGAGGGATTAGGTTTTGACATTTTCGACGCTAGGTATGCACTTCCTGGGGAACCTATCGACGGCTGGACTAGATCTCTACACATTTTGAAGCAAAAGCAACTAGTTTGTACTCCAATTTCACTTTGTCGTTCCTGAATTTCTACCTTGATGTCATCGACTGCTGGTACATCTTCTTCAGGAATTAGTTTTACTTCTGGTGTAGTTTTTTCCCGTTTTTCCTCGAAGAGCAAGTCTTGAACATCTTTGGACTGGAAGAGATAAAAATATTTAATTTTGAGATTTCAAGTTTCATAATTTTATTAGTGGAATGGAATTCATCGGTGTAAACTATAAGAAATTTTGTTTGTTTTGAGTGTTACAGGATTTCATGCTTTTGGCGTTTGGATTGATATGAAAAACCCTGATTATTTAAGGTAATTTATTTATTAAATTACCAAAATCAAATTTTCTCAAATAATTCAAATTTGGAATATCCAGCTTCTTTTGGAGCCATGTGATACGTTATACGATTTCTACCATATCGACAATTTTTCGCAACAGCTCAACGTGTAGACGAATCAAAATATTGAGTTTACCATTTGGGAGATAAAATAAAAGATACTAAGGTACGTTTGTAATTTGTATACTGCTCACTTTTTGGGATCACATCAAAATAGGAAAAAATGGTAATTCTTGAAATTTGGGAATATAGACACGTTTTTTGGTGCCTGTTATTTAATTTCCATAATAAAAAATTAGATATTCTATTTTACGTGTACGTGAGTTCTTGCAAAATAATAAAGTCGGTATAGGAGGCAACATATGACGTAAACAAGTATCATATTACTCGATTCCTACCTTACTGACATTTTTTTTCGAGTTACTCTTGGTCACCTGAAATGAGATTTCAAGTTGAAATTTGGGTGTGTTAAAAAAAGGATCCAAGAAACGTTTGTTTATTATGCAATTTTTTTAATGAGGAGAAATGGTTTCCAAAAATAAATTTTTCTATCATTTGTCGGTAAGGTAGGCATTGGATCACGAAATTTATTTTAAAAAAAGGTTATGTTGCAGTCGCATAACATTTATAGTCATTTTTAAAGCGGTAGATATTCAATAATATATCATTTTCAAACATTATTTAATTCAAATCTATTGCAAACTAAGAGTACCTTTGAAATTTCTAGATTTTTAATAAATACACTGCTCATACGTTATTTGGTCCATCAGTCATTGGTCTCCTGTGAATTTCGCTTGTGGACGAGATGCTCCGAGGGGTTCGGACAGAGGCACTCGCCCCGCCCACAGTGGCGGCTGACTTCCGCGAATGACGTTACATGAGAGCGGACAATACCCAAGCGGACAATTTCGCCAAAACGCGAACGGACAAAAATCACAAAGAAATAGTTCATGCGTCCCTGACTGTTTACGTGTCAGCTCTAGCAATCTTTGTCCTAAGGCCGTTGAAGCCAAGCCCGAAACCGGACAATCATCGCAGGAGCAGTGTATTATGGAAATTTCGGGTAAAGGAAAGGCCTGGATGGTAAATTTCAATCAATACGAATTTTCTACAAAAGATGAAAAGGTCTTCTTTTTAAAGAGAAAGAACGAATTTTCAGACCAAAAATTCTCAATCAATCAAATGAATTTTCAAGAAGGAATTTCAATCAACCAAGTAGTTAAGTTTCCTATCAAAGAAGATTTTTTCAACGAGAATACTGAATTCTACAAAAAGCTGAATATTAACTTTAAAAGAATGACATCTTAACGGCAAAAATTAATTTCCAACCAAATAAGCTTAATCTCGACTCGAAATTGAATTTATTTAATTATCAGTTCACAAAAAATTGTTTTTAACAAAGAAAAAAAAAACAAAGTCCCAACGAAATAATTGAATTTCCAACCGACGAAATGAATTTTCAACGAAGTAAATGAATTAAAAAAAAAAAAAAGAATTCGCGACAAATTTAACAACAATAATATTGATTTCAATTAAAAAAGTGAAATCATCTATCAAATAAGTGAAATTTCTAACAAATGAGTCAAATTTTCAACCGAAATAGATTGAATTACCAAAATATAAATTGAATTTCTAATACATAAATTGAATTTTCAATGGAGAAGGATTGCTTTTCAATAAAATTATTGAATTTGCGACTAGAAGTAGTTTTTCTTCAACCAAACACGGGGTAATTTAATTTTCAGTTGAGAAAAATTATTTTTCAACGAAAAGACGAAGTATCAACAAAATGGCTTAATTTTCAATCAACGATATGAATCCTTAACACGAAAAATTAATTCTCAACAATTTAGTTCAACTTACAACCAAGTAGTTGCATTTTCAAGGAATCAAGATCAATTCTCAACAAAAAATGTCATAGTTTATATTTTACCAAAAACAGTTAGCAATTTAAAATCAAAAACAGTAAGATTCAACCGCAAAAGATGGATTCTTCAACAAATTTCGAAATCCTCAACCAAGACAGTTAGTTTTCAACCAAACGTACGTTTGGGGTTTCCGTCAAAATAGTGGAATATGGAACCAAGAAATACAAATAATTGTCAAAAGAAAAACAAATATTCCCAACTAAAAACATCGAAGTAGACTAATCAATATAGGAAATAAAATAACACAGCATTAGGCTATTCACTTAAAAAAATGAATGAAATCATGAAAACATTATATTATAAAACATTCTTGCATTAGGCAACAATTTCGAAGAAAACTACTGAGTATCACTCGGACGAAATTTTTTTCAAATAAAAAAACTAAAGAATCCCGTCCTTCCAAAAACCGCCGGACAAAAACCTAGAATGGAATGTTTTACATTTTGCAATTCTTGAAAAGCTTGATGTTTATAAAAAAAATGTCAAAGATAAAAAGAATAAAAAAAATAAAAAAATAAATTACAAAAAATGTCGAAGATGCTTTTTATGGAAATCCATCCAATTTATGCGAAAGTACACAAAACTCGTGGGGCAATTTGTCTTGAATAATGCCTAGCAGTATCGAAAATTGGAAAAAAATTTTACGATTTTTATAAACAAATTAATCAACAAAAGTTAGATTTTTCGTAAAAATGATATAAATGATATTTCGATATGTCTTGTAAAAAATACAGACCATTTGTTAATTATATAAAAAAAATTCTAGAAACAAATGCATCAATTCGTCTTTTCTAAATAGACTTGTTTGGTCTTTCGCACAGGAAGGACAATGGATATTTTGTCTATAGCTTTTTTTCGCGATTCTTCAATTTCAGACACTTAGTGTCTGATAATGTTTAAACAAAATTAATTAAAAATGCATAATATTGTCGTTTTTCAGTTAGAGGAATTAATTTTTCTCAATTTCAGACATGTAAAAAATGTATCTCGATATGATACTTGGTTATAAAAAAAATTATTTTTAATAAACGAATTTATTCTTTTTTCATGTTTCAACATGTAGATTTCCTTTTTTCAGAGAAATAATTTTTTCTGCCTTGCTAGCAGCTCTCTATAGTTATGTTTTCAAATGTATTGAACAATAAGTAATTGTTAAAAATGTAATAAAAAAATTCATAATTTGGCCATGTTTTATCAGATAAATTTATTTTCTCCTACACAATCAATTGAATGTGTATAACCAATTAACTTTCACAGTGATATTTTGCTGTTCGACAACGATATATAAATAATTTTCAAACAAATTTAATTAACAAAATAATTTGTGGCCGTTTTTAATGGAAGCACGATATTGTTCTTTTATAAGACGCAATTTCATTTGAAACAACATGAACGAACTGAGAGTTTTTCATCCATTTTTGATAATTTCGACTGATTTTTATAAATAATTGAAAAAATAATAAACATCACCTGCCGGATGATACAGTATCATGACAGACAGATATTGCATGAAAATTTTTGTCAAGTTCGTAGAAAACAATATGGAGTTTCGAATAAAAAAAGGCCTCAAAGTAATTTGTTTACAAAATTTGATAAAAATTATGAATTGTTGTCTAACAGCTAGATATCACAGGAGAGGCCTATTGGCTATACAAATTGTATTGATTGTGAAAAAACTAAATTTACCTATTAGTAAAAAAATAGGCAAGGTAAGAGAGAAAGCAAACTCTATATTCCCTTCTTTCTCTTTTTTCTATCTTTCGTTTTTTTTTGTTTTCCGTTTAAGAAAAAAAAAAATTAATCAACAAAAAAATAAAAAAAAACTGCAAATTCTCTTCTTTCTCTTTTTTCTATCTTTCTTTTTTTTCGTTTTTGGGTTTTTTTGATAAAAAAAAAACATTATTGTTTCGTTTTTCCGACAGGATTTTTTCTTACTAAACACTGAAAATAAAATAATTAAAATAATAAAAATTTCGAAGATGCAATTTTGTGGGAATTTATCCAATTTTTATTTTTTTATTTTATAGAGTTCAATTTTGTTCTGCGTTTTTCTTAAAAAAAGAACGAAAGATAGAGAAAAGAGAAAGAGGGGGGTTTGGAGGTTGCTTTCTCTATTATCTTTCCTTTTATTTTCTCCACGTTTTTTTATTAATAGGTATATTTGAAGGTGCTTGCCCAAATTTAGACGTTGGATTCTTGGTTTTTTATTTGATCGCCAAGAGTTGCAGATTTTAACTCGAATTTTCGCCGTTGAAAAGAAATTTGATTTAGTTTTTTTTTTCAATTTTAAATTTTCAAATTTTCTGAAATCCTACTTATGTTCATAAATTTGTTTATAAAAATTGTAAACAATTTTTCAAATATATGATACTACTAGACATTATTCAAGACAAGTTGCTCCACTTATATTGTCCTTTTTTGCATAAATTGGGTGAATTTCCACAAAATGGCATCTAAGGAATTTTTTATTCCATTTTTTTAAAATTTTCATTGGTAAAAAAAAACATCTTCTTTAAAGAAATGCTTCAACAACTTCCTTAAAAATTTCATGAGCTTCAATTTAAAAGAGAAGAGAATATCACAAGAAGTACCTTCGAATATCTCATTCAACAACTCAAAATTCATACCTTAGGTTCTCCTAATCCAGAATATCCAGACCTTCTAGTTTTGATATCTACTGGTGAACTTTTGGCTCGGCTGCTTTTTGCATCAGCAATTTGATTACTCTCAGTTTCGGAATCGAATCGCTGAACACGAAAGTCGCGACGATCACGTTTATCCGGAATTTCCAAAAAGTTTGGGACGCTTTTTAGATTTCCCTCAAAGTTCTTTGAATTCGATGATTCCTTGGTTTCTTCGACTTCCTCATCAAGAAATTGAAGTTCCATTGTGTCTCCAGAACTCCCAGCAGATTCGAGACGACACTCCAAATTTTTGAAGAGGATTTGTGCGTGGTCAGATTTTGAATTTTTGGTTTTTTTCTTCTTCCTCAGGCTCGTGGATAATCTTCTGACGTAGTTTCTCATCCGAGGTAGGAAATTTCGAGGATCATTGATACTTTTGTAGGAAACAGAGCTTATTATTTCGGAAGGAAGAGGTTCGGCCCCTGATAGAGCCAATCTTGTAATGCTGGGGTGGATGTCCAGCTTGTAGGAAATTTCTCCTGATTCTTCAAATTGTGGAATATTCTGTGGACAATTCATTTGCTTTAAATTGAAATCAGGGTGTCCGCTGCGACAGTAATTCAGAAATAAGGAGATGAGCAGGGGGAGTTATATCCCCAGATTTCTGTTACCGACGTATTACCGACAGCGAAAACGTTCGCAAGCTGCTGTGGTTCGTGTCCGTGCTAAGCTTCTAAGATGTTCTTGATGACGTCATGGAACTTTGTGATTTTGTTATATTATTTTGGCGTAAACGAATTCAAGATCATTTGTTATCTCAATTTAGAATTACAAGGCCAAATTTCTAACATAATATAATTCAATAATTTTAATTGTTATTACCTACAGTGAGGACCTTCTCATCCGGATCATGGGGAAGAATTTTTTATCCATTTGAAGGAGTCATTTGTTTATTTTCAAGATTTTTAGAGAGTTTAACGTGGCGCAATTTTTCTGATTCCTTTTTTCTTATTCTTAATTGGAAATTTTTTTCTATCCGGAATTCTCATTCAGTTGGCAGAGGGGACGTTCAAAATCTGTGGTGGTTCATGTTCGTGCCAAGCTTCTACAATATTCCTAATGACGTCATGGAATTTTGTGACTTTGTGTTATTATTTTCACGTAAACAACTTCAAGGTTATTTATTTTCTCAATTTAGAATTACAAGGAAATATTCCAATTTGTTCTTGCATTTTCAACTGCGTATTATCGTTTGTATGCAGAAAACCAAAACACTCTAGAAGCTCAGCACGAAAATGAACCACTACAGCTGTGTGATGTTTTCGATGTCGGTAACAGGGCTCTTAGGTTGGCTGGAAAGTTTTATTGTTAATTAAGAAATTTCTTCTCTATCAAAAAAAATATATAAATATTTCCGTTCTATAACTTTGTTCATACGAAAAAATTTATTTCTTTATTCTCAGAAAAACATCGTATAAAAAGTTTATGACATAACCTGGCTGATGAGGTTCATTCAAACATAATTCAATAATTTTTATTGTTTTCTCATTCTGGATTGAAAATTTTTTTCTTTGCAATATTCTCATTTAGTTGGTTAAGAGGACGTTCAAAAGCTGTATTGGTCTGTGTCCGTGCTAAGCTTCTAGAATTTTCTTCATGACGTCATGGAATTTTGTGATTTTGTGTTATTATTTTCGCGTAAACAACTTCAAGGTTATTTATTCCCTCAATTTGGAATTGCAAGGAAATATTTCAATTTGTTCTTGCATTTTCAACTGCGTATTATCGTTTATATAGAGAAAACCAAAACACTCTAGGAGCTCAGCACGGAATGGAACCACTAGAGCTGTGTGACATTCTCGATGTCGGTAACAGGGATCTGTGGTTGGCTGAAAAGATTTATTGTAAATTAACAATTATAATTCTTATCAACAAATAATGTCAACAGTGAGGACTTTCTCATCCGGGTTATGGAGGAGAAATTTTTTTTACATTTGGAGGAGAGCCATTTGTTTATTTTCAAGATTTTTAGAAATTGAAGGGAGAACATTTTTGTAATTTCTTCTTTCTAATTCTGAATCGGATGAAATTTTCTTCTTTATAATATTCTCATCCAGTTAGCATAGAGGACGTTTGGATTCCAACTTTTTCCGAACTTGAAGAGGGATATTTAGAAAAATTTCAAAGATTTCAATAGACTTATAGAGCTGGATAGGACCAAATTTTTTTTTCTGACTTGGAAAAGCGATTTTCCCTTTTTGACATCTCCATTCAGATGCAAGGGGGAACGTTCAATTTGTAATATTTTTCTAAATTGAGTTGATGATATTTTTTTGCCTCCCAAATTTGATCGGTTTGAAAGGAAGAGAATTTTAGATTTTTAATTTGTCTGATGTACATTTTATGTTTCAAAGATTTTTTTTTTGCGGATTTGAAAGGAAAAAACTTTCTAATATTTTATGAAATTGAAGAAGGATAATTTTTGAACAGATATTTTTAAAGTTCGAAGGGAGAAAATTTTGTTGTTAATTTATTTTTTAGTTAGTAGAGACATTTCCATTTTTACTTTTTGAGAAGTTTGAAGGGACCTGCAGAAGACTGAATTTTTAGATATTATTTGGATGACATAAAAAAGTTCATTTTTTCTTTTTGAAATTTTCATTAATTGGAAAAGGAAAACTTCCAATTCGCAATTTTTTCTCTGAAACAGGATAGGGATATTCTCTTTCTCTCAAAATTTCATCGAGTTGAAAGGAAGGAAATTCGAGGTTTTTATTTTTGTTAAATCGTCAGAGGGACATTTTCTATTTTGATGATTTTTTCTGACTTCGAGAGGAGGATTTTTCCTGAATATTTTATGCTTTGAAAGAAGAGAAAATGCAGGAAAAATTTATTATGGTTAGAAGGGAAAAAATGTAGTTGATTTCTTCTTTGATTGGTTATGAGATATTTATTTCTTCTTGGGATATTTAAAGAGTTCGGAAAGAGGCAATTTCTGCCATTCTTTGTTTCTTCTGAATTGAGAAAGGAAATTTTTTTCTCTCAACGATTCTTATTCAGTGGGAAGAGGAAAAATTTGGTTTCAATTTTTTTTCTTATCGGAAGAGGAAAATGAAAATTTTTAAAATGTTTTTATAGATCTGAGAAGGACTGAATTTATTTTTATCTTTCGCTGAATTATAAAGCGATTTTTTTCTCACAACATTTCTATTATGTGGATGGGAGACAGAAGCATGTTTATTTTTAGGATTTTTATGGAGGTTTAAGGGACAAAAATTTAGTCATATTTTTTTGATTAGTTTGATGGGACTGACGTCATAAATGGAGATGAGAAAATATAGGCAATGGTCTTGAACTCTGGTCAGGAGTGGTCAGGAGTAGATGAAGAATCGCATGTTAGCCGAGGAGTAGGTGTAATCATGAGTAAGAGAGCAAAACAGTGGGAATCAGAAGACTGTTTTTTGTAGCTTGTTATGCTGCAGTCGAGGGTGACGATAGGAATGTAGAAGATTTTTCTGAAAACTTGTTATATGATACCCTAGGTACTTGCGATGCTTGAGAAAGGATTATCCTTATCGAGGACATGAATGGCTGGGCTGCTGTTCAATGCGAAGGCATTCACAGAGTACTTGGTCATTTTGGATACCCAAAGACGAACGGTTACGGGGGAAAATTGATTAGCTTATGCACAGTAAAAAGTTTTAGGGCTAACAAAAAAATTTGCTGTGCCTTTCTTGATCTAGTAAATCTCTCGACAAGGTGAATAGAGATAAGCCTTAGGAAATCTTGAAAGAATATTGGGTTAATGGCTGACTTCTCAAAGCAGTTAAAGAAATGTATAATAGTAGTAAAGCGAGTGTGAGAGTGAATGGACAACTGAGTGATTAGACAACTGAGTGATTAGACAACTGAGTGATGGGGTTCACATGGAGCAAGGTTTTAGGCACGGACGCGTTGAGTCCTTAAAGATATCCAGACAAGGATAAGAGTAAAGGGAACGCGATTGGCATGCGATTCCTGCGGAATATGTGCTGTAAAATGCTAACGAACAAAGTAAGTAATAAGTGGCTTCTCAAGTAGTGTGGAGTAGAAGAAATAAGTTACGCCTACTCCGGAAGGAATTTGACTGAATGTTATAATATTATTATTAATAATAATTTGAGAACCAACCTCTTTTGTGTGATCTTCTTCACCTTCGACTTTGAATTTTGAAGAATTCCGACTTGTACTTTCAGATATCGTGTAAGGAAATCGATCCTGGTTTTCTTTTTTCATTGAATCTATAAGACAAGTCAATTTCGACATAGAAGAAGAACTTTTAGCGGGCAAGTTTGGATGATCAGTCGACATTTTTGAAAGAATTGCTGTACTGTCAGATTTGGCAAGTTTCATTGAATTGAAGGAGGCACTACTCTCTATCAAATTTAAGGAATTTCTTCCTCTGATGTCTTTTCCGGATTCAGGATTAAAATTTGTTGTTCCTAAATTTATAATTTCTGTTCCTTGGTAGTGGGGCTCAGGTATTTCAGGAGGATATTTTTCTTTAATTTCACTGCGATAGCACCATTTTCTTGGAACTTCTTGATTCGAATCTCCCATGCCAGATTCAAACATTTCGTTGTTGATGAGAAAATCATCCAAAATTTCTTCTTTGTCACTTTGATTTGGATAATTTGTTTGCTGAAATTTCGGACTTTGGGTTTCCTCGTCCAAGGGTTTCTCGACTATAAATAAATAAAAATTTGGGAAATTCAATTTTGGAGAGAAACCCTATTTCCATTTCTATTTAACGACAAAAAATTAAGTTAATATCTGATATTCCTGGAAATTAAAAATAAAAACCAAGAATACAACAACCAAATGTGGAAAATCAACCTTAATATCTCTATTGAAATTCCAAAATACAAAAAATTAAAAAGAGGGAAGCATGAAGAAGAGAAAAGGAAAGTATATCGCGGATTGCCTTCTCACTTTTCTTCCCTCAATTTTATGTTATTATTTTGGGATTTTATTTTATTACCAGGCATTTCAGATACTAAAAATAAATAATAGAAACGTCAGGGAAATGTATTAAAAATTTGTAAATAATTTCAATTCACCTGTCTTGATACTAATGTAAAACTTTTCAAGACTCGAAAAAACAGGAAAAGGACACTAAACTCATTTTTGACCAGGGATTATTATTATATTGTAACTCTTTCGGTTCCAGCCTCGTTGTACTATACTGGAGAAAAAGGAATTGATATGTAAAAATTTGAAAGTGAAATTGACATGGGAGAGCCGGAACAAAACGAGTTATTATTGGTTAAGTGACACAATAAGAAGGGTACCAGCCTCCTGCAGTTTTGTTTTTAAGAAGGTAAAATGCAAACTTAAATCAAAAGAAAGACTTCTAAGTTTTATCACAAAAAATAAGAATTTCTAACAAAACAAAATATTTTTAACTAAATAAAATTTCAGGACAAATAAGATGGGCGAATATAAGGTACTCATCCTCGTATAATCATGCAGCTTTGCTGACTAGAGATTCTTCTGTATTGAAAATTGCCACTTTTACCAAAAAAGTATCAGGAACACTTATTTCGTAACCGAATAAAATACAAATACAATGAAATATTAAAATTGTTCTTCATATAATTCATAAACAAATTAATATTTTTTTAAAAATAATCTTGAACAAAGAAGGTCAAGTTTGATCTAAACAGTTGTATTATCAAACAAACAAAAAATGAAAAATTAAATTGGGAAAAAATAAAATTTAAAAAAATTTTTGAAATTTTGAAAATTGCGAGCAAAATGATGAATTCCCTACAAATGAATTAAACTTCAAACGAAAAATATTATTCCCACCAAAATAGTTTATTTTCTAAACAAAAAGGATTCATAATGAGAATGATCAGATTTTTAACCAGAAAACAAATTCTCAACTATTATGAATCTTATAAGAAAATAAGAGTACAAAACAGTTGAATTGAATTTTTGAACAGAATTATTGAAATTTCATCTAAAATTTCAATTGTTTTCATCTCTTACAGAAAGTAGAATAATTAAATTTCGAATTGGAAAGATTAATTCCCATATAAGGAAAACAAAGTCTCAATAAAATAGTTACATTTTTAACCATAAAAGACAAAGTTTCAAAAAAATGGTTTTACTCCGAAAAAATCACATGGATTTTTAACTCACTTATTAAACAACTTTCCTACAAAGCAGTAGAATTTGTAACAAAAAATGGTGGGTTACCAAAAATTGATCTTTTTTATTTAAAAACTTGGGAATTTTTTCAATTGACCATTCTTTTCGGCTTGAAATCACATATTTTTAGATTGGATGTTCTACTGCATGCAGGAAATTTCCCTCTTCTCGTCTAAAAGATATTGCTGGGTTGCAAATTCATCTCTTTTGTGAAAAAATCAAATATTTTGATGGAAAATTGAACTGCTTGCTCCAAAATGATTTTTTGTTGCTGAAAATTCATATTTCCTGGTTTGGAATTTATCTGTTTTGTGGGGAATTTTGTTGTTTTTTTTTTAAATCTTTTTCAATATCAAGATATCAACTGTCATGTTCTTTGTTGAGAATTATTCTTCCTGGCCAAAATATTTAACTATTTGATTACAAGTTGAACTACTTCGTTTAAAATTCATTTTTCACCCCTGAGGATTCACGTCTTCGGTTTGAAATTGCAACATTTTGTTTGCAAAGTCACATATTTTGAAAAATTAATTTTTTTAGTTCAAGATTTATCCCTTTGGTTGAAAATTCAAATATTTTGCTCAATATTCGTCTTTTTGCCTTGAACATTTGACAGTTTGGTTGATATTTTTTTTCATCTAGTGAAAAATATTTTTTTATTACATTCTCATTCTGAATGAGAAGGTACCTATTGGTCTTATGTGCAAATTGACTTTCGCGGATTTGATGAAATCTCCACGTTTCGAGAACCCTGAGTCAGAAAAAATGGTTTCTTACGAAGGTGTTTGTCTGTCTGTAGTCTGTAGTCTGTAATCTGTGTACTCGATAACTTTCGAAAGAATGATCATATTCGATCGTGCTTTGGCA
>WSXT02007566.1:0-14794 GCA_011762715.2 Neuroterus valhalla | reverse complement strand
TTGAAAATTCAAGATGTGAAATTTCAGACGATTCTAATACTTTCTCAATCATAAATGATGAGAATGTAAAAAAAAAATAAAAACGTTTTGCGAATTTGTTGCTCTATGAGATTTTTTCGCTGACTCAAATTTGATAATCGAATTAATCATAGCCCAAAAGTACAGAAAGAATAATCAAATAAATTTTTTAACAAAAAATGTATATATTACGTTTTATTTGCTTTTTCTCATGTATCTGACTTGGGATGAGAATCTCAGAAAATAATTATAGTTTTTATTTTAGGGCTGGGAGTTTCAGTTTAGAAGTATAATTCCACTTGAAACAGGACATTTCTCACACGGAACGGCAACTTTTCAAACTAATTACAAGTTGGATTGAGAAGAGAGGAATTTGAAAAAATCGTAGTCTCTAGAGTAGAAGTACTATTTCGAAGAAGAAATATTTCTGAATTATGATAGAAAAATTGTTTACATTGTTCATTGCAAATTTATACTTTTTTAGTTAAAAAATTAACTACTCGTTCCGGTTGAAATTGTAACTGCTCTGTTAAAAATCAATTAATCTTCCTTTTGGTAAGAATTCAAATCCATTCCCGTTGAAGATTCATCATATTATACCTGAAAATTCATTAGTTTGGTGAAAAATCAATTTCTTGATCTGAAATTTTAACTGTTTCATTTTTAGTGAAAAATTGATCTTTTCTAGTTCAAAATTCGTCAATTCGGTGAAAATCTCTCTTTTTGAATTGAAAATTCAATCATTTCGTTGCAATTTTACATATTTTGTTGAAAAATAGATTTTTTGGTAGAAAATTATATTTTCTTCAGAAGTTTACATTCTTCTTCGGAAATTCTTCTTTACGGTTAACAATTTGAGTTATACATTCAAGTGCTTTCCATTTTAGTCGAACATTTATTCAGTTGAAAACTTTTGTTTGGTTTGAAATTAATTTTTCGAGCTGAAAATGTCACTATTACATTTTTGTTGGAAAATTTTCATTTTCATAGCTCAAATTTCAACCAATTTGTTGAAAAATCGTATTTTTTGGTTGGAAATTAATTTTTCATCAAATATTCAGCTATCCTAGTTAACTTATCATTTCAGTTAAAAATTAGTCTCTCTGGTTTAAAATTCAACTACTTCAGTTAAACTTTTTCAATTGCATATGATTCTTCATCATTTTGTGTAAAAATCTAACTTTTTCCAATTGAAAATCCCACAGTTTCAGTTAAAAATTTATTTGTTTAGTTAAACATCTTTTTTTTCAATTACAAATTTGAGTATTCAATTTCCCGTTGACAATGTATCTTTTTCAATCAAAAGTACAAGTTAAATTATCTGTTTGAAAACTCAACTCCTTCAGTTGAAGATTGTTTTAGTATAAAACTCTTATGCTTGGTTTAAAATTAGTTTTTTTAAACTAAAAATAATACTGTTCCATTTTTGGTTGGAAATAATTTTTTTTCGAGTTTGGAATTCGACCATTATCTTGAAAAATTTGATTTTTGCAGAACATTATTCTTTCTATTTGAAAATTATTCTTCTTGTTTGAAGATTCACTTTCATGGTTGAAAATTGAAGTGCTCCAGTTAAATATTTATCTGTTTATTTGAATATTCATCTTTTTGATTGAAAAATGAAATTGATTCAAGATTAATGAAAAATGTTGTCGTGAATTGATTTCTCTCATTTGTGAATTAAAATATTCCAATTTTCGTGAAAAAAAAAAAAAATTTTTGTTGAAAATTTGAGTATTTTCTTCAAAATTGATTTATTTTGCAATGTTTGATCTGATGTGTTAAATGATGTTTAGAACGATCGTTATGAATAAAAAAAATGTTTTCGTTTTGCGGAAAATATAAATTTGTTACTTCTAGTTGACCGGGAAAATTGAAAAACTTGACCGTGAAGAACCGGGAATTCGAGACTGTCCGCCGAATCGCCACCCTGATTGATAAGTGGTTAACTTCACAACTTAATTCATTTCTCAAAGATTAACTAAACGAAGATTTCTTGTTGTTCCCGATTGAAATAGTAAAAATTATTCCATTTTTGACAATACCAAAGTCAGAATATTTCAATCTTGGGAAAAAAATGTAAGAAGTTCCTAACCTTTCGGGAGTAGAAGAAAAAGAATTGCATCAGGAGAGAATAATTTCTAGGAACTAAGTTACACCTGGCTTCGTTAATCTAAAACCGCTGACCTGAGTGCAATGGTTATTATCGACACGAATGTAGGTAATTGGATGTCAAACGAAATCAGATTGAATATTGATCTTGAACGATCCCGGTATTAAAAAAAAAAAGTTTTCCAGGGAAAGAAACTTTTCTGGGAAATAATTTGGAATTTCGATAAAACGATGAAGATGTAAAAATGTCATTTGTCACTGATTGGAAAGACATCAAGTGAGAAATAAAAATAAACTATAAACCGGTGCGGTGTGCAAGCTGTTACCATGAGAATCTTGCATAATTTACATTGCCAAGAGGGAAAGCAAATCGAGCACTCAGGGGCTTCCCCACTGCATTATGCACGATGCGTAGATTTAAATTTCTCCAGGCTCAAACTTCCTGACTTGAGGATAACAAACTTTTCTTTTCAAGAGGCAAAATCGCAACATAATTTTCAGAGCAAGATGTTATCCTAGGTTTTCCGCAAAAAGTTGGGAATTCCGAGTCAAAGCTGAAAACTAGTTGAAAGTTTCTATGATCGGGAGAAATCCTCGAAGTTCTTGGAATGATCAGAAATTTTTTTATGAGATTCGAGTGGCCAGCTTCAGAAAGACGAGATAAATTCTATGGAAGGTTTTTAAGATTTTTCCAAGGAAAGTTAGGGAGTCAGACTTCAGAAAAAGGGGAGTTGAAGACGTACTGGATGGCATTGTGTCGATAAGGTCGAGTCGGTCAATCCCTTTTATCGTATATGACCCTTTAGCGACTAGCATGATTATTCCCCCATCTTCCTTCCTGATACTCTGTCACCTTTATGATAAAAAATATACTTTGTCAGCCACCTTTTCAGCTCTCCCATTATAAACCAACATAAACGCCGCATTCACACTCCCACATTAAACCTGTATAACCTTACCTCAATTAAAATTTATTTACATTCTATTTTTCGATAGAAACCAATTAGAACTTGGAAAATAGTATAAAATCTTTTATTTAAAACTAGCATTCAACGCAACTACGAAACGTTGCATTGCCAATTAATAATAAAAGTGAGAAAACAAGAATGCTATATGATTTCGATTTCAAATTGCACAATTTCATGCCTTTTGAATTTTTGTTTTATTTTTATGGCATTGAGATTCATATTGAGTTAAAATGTTTAATTTTGCACATTTTCAATTTGAGGATAATTCGTTTTTCGGTATCTATTTTTGAAGCGTTAATTTGAAACATTTATTTATCCATTTCATTTTTTGAAGTCAAGAAGTTACAAACTCAAAAAATGTTGAGTGAGTTGTTTCTGTGAGTGAGGAAATACTCTCAATTTTTTCATATTAAATAGCAAATTTAGATGTTGAATTAGCGTGTACAGCGTCCTGGAAAACCTTGGAAACCTGGAATTCTCCTTGAATTTTTCATTAGAACCTTGAATTTTCAAATTTTGTATTCTTTGATCAAGAAACATTCATTTGGCTGCAATAAAAAATGCAAAAAATTGCATAAAAGCTATGTGCATGTCGGTGGTTTGAAAATGTACTTGAAGCTAAACGGGATCGTTTGATTTTACCAAATCTGCAAAAATACGCAGTGTAGGTTGCCAAAGGAAATCGAGTTCCAGGCTGTAAGAGTTTTAAGATTATTGGAAAAAAAATAAAGGTTAAACTTCTGTTAGTCAAACCAACAGTCTTTGCAAATTTTTCAAACGACTTGCAGTTTTTTTTTGCAAATTTGTTGCTCTGTGAGATTTTTTTAGCTGACTCAAATTTTATAATCGTAATGATGATAGTCCAAACCTACAGAAAGAATAAATATCTTCATTTTTTCCACAAAAAAAATGTGTTTATCACGTTGTAATTTGCTTCTCCTTATTTATCTGACTTGGGGCAGGGAATTTCAGAAAATACATGGAACATGAACTTTTTTTAAACTAATTATAATTCGGATTTAGAAGAGAGGAATTGAAAAAATCTTTCCTCCAATCCGAAATTCGTCGTGATTTTAAAGTTTCCTCTTCTTAATTTTAAATAAATAAAGTGATTCAAGCAGTCCTTCGAGTAGAAGTAGTATTCCGGAGAAGGAATATCCCTGAATTATGATAGAAAGCTTGTTTGTTGAAAATCAAATTTTCTTGTTAAAGTTGCATTATTTCGATTCAAAATTCACCTCTGGTTGAAAGTGTATCTTTATTGTCAAAAATTCATCTTTTTGCTTAAAATACATCTATTCATTGGAACATTCATCATTATACGTGAAAGTTTATCAGCTTACTTGAAAATCGATCACTTCAACTGAAAATTCAAATGTTTCATTTTTAGTGAAAAATTGATCTTTTCTAGTTCAAAATTCGTCAATTCGGTGAAAATTTCTCTTTTTGAATTGAAAATTCAATCATTTTGTTGAAACTTCACATATTCAGTAGAAAAATCGATTTTTTGTAGAAAATTATCTTTTTCTTCGGAAGTTAATATTCTTCTTCAAAAACTCTTCTTTACGGTTAACAAGTTAAGTTAGACAGTCAAACATTTTTCAGTTTAGTCGAACATTCATGTTGTTGAAAACTCTTATGTTTGGTTTAGATTTAATTTTTCAAGCCGAAAATGTCACTATTCCATTCTTGTATAAAAATGTTTATTTTCATGGTTCGAGTTTTAACCATTCTGTTGAAATTTTTTTTTTTTTTATGAAAATCAATCTTTGTCAAAAATTGAACTTTTCTAGTTAAATGTTACTCATTTCAGTTAAAAATTCGTCTTTCTGGTTTAAAATTCAACTACTTCAGTTAACAATTTACAATTTCATTTGATTCTTCGTCATTTTGTGCATAAATGTAATAATTTGTTTGACAGTTTCGTTTGTTTGTTGAAAGATAGTTTTTTTTTGTTATAAGTAATTTTTCAACTGAATATCTAACTTATTCCAATTGAAAATTCCATAGTTTCTTTTAAAAATCTATTTCAGTAGAAGTTAATTAATTTATCTATCTGGAAACTCAACTCCTTCAGTTAAATATTATTTTTTTTTTTTTATAAAACACTTATGCTTGGTTTAAAATTGGTTTTCTAAACTAAAAATGTTACTGTTCCATTTTTGATTGAAAATGATTATGTTTGGACTTTGCAATTCGACTATTTTGTTAAAGCATTATATTTTTTCTTAGAAAATGATTGGTTGAAAAATGAACTATTTTGTTGGAAATCTGTTTTTTTTTTGCTGTCGTAAATTGATTTTTTCAATTGTAAGTTTAACTGTTTCAATTTTTGTAAAAAAAAAATGATATTTTTTTTTTCTTGAAAATTTGAGTATGTTTGAACTGCTGTGTTGAAGGGTGTTTAGAATGAACGTCATGAACAAAAATAATGTTTGCGTTTTTCGACAAATATAAATATGTTACTCCTAGTTGACCGGGAAAATGGAAAAACATGACCGGGAAATGACCGGGAACTTGAAATCGCCCGCCGAATCGCCACCCTGGTTATGTCGAAATTTGTGAAATAATAGATACAACTAAACTCAGAAATTTAGAAGTTAGACTTAAAGAAGAAGTAAAGATTGGAAAGTAAGAAGAAAAAAATAATAAATAAAGTTTTAAAATTAACTTCTCGTTTAGAAGAAGAAATCTTGCAGTTGAGAAATTCCTAGAAATTTCTATAGGTTGAAGTATTATTTTTTTTTTTTTTTTGGTGATTGTAAGTATAAGAATAAATCATTTTCGAGAAGAAGAAGTATTCAACAGTGAAAACTGCAAAGTTCTTGTTCTCGAATCTTTGTACGACTGTAAAATAAAAATATTTATTGTTTAGAACTGAGAAAGTGTTTATCAGAAAAGATTCTAATTTCTTGTTAAAGTAATCATAGAATGTTTAAAACGATCTCAATAGACTACGGTAGATCACACTGATTATTATTTTCTAGGCTGCAATAAACAGAAGTTGAATATTGTTAATCTTTTTTTTTCTAGTCTAGCTAAACAGTTATTTAATTATTTGATATGCAAAAACGGCGTTCTGGAAAACCTCCATTTCTGGATCTGGAAAACCTAGTAAATTCCTCAAATTTTTATCTTGAGAATCCGCTGAACACGCCGGTTAAGAATAGGTTAAAATTTTAAATTGTTTATTGTTAAGGTTTGAATCTTGAAATTTAATTCACCGACAAAAATTTTATGAGCTAGGGATAGAAAAGACAAATTATTGTTATTTTTTTAAGATTCGAGTTAGTATCTTAGTTAATTTGAGATATTTTTTTTCTGTAAAGACTACACGTTGAGCTATAATTGGGAAAAAATTATTATTATAAAGGATCAATTTGAGGAAAGCTGTGATATATTATTTTCATGGATTCTTTCATATCAGAGTGTAATAATATTTTCGATTATAATATTTGACCAAAATAAGGGAAGAAATCCAATTCGGGAGGAATGTTATATTTTTTTAGAAATGTTTGCGCTCTCATAAGTTCTGCGTTTTCTCGTATAATTGGCGTGGCAAACTTTCACTCTATTTTTCCCGTTTTTCTCTGTCTTTTCCACGTCATCTGTCTCTCAATCTCGTACGCAACCCACGTGCAAGCAATAACGACGCAAACAAGGGAGTAGCAACGACCAATGAATTTACGTTTACGATCTACCATACTCGCTAGCATACGTTGTAATACTGCTGCTTCATTAATAAATTTTTACCGGATGCGTGCTACCTTATATCTGTATATTCCCAGACCTCCCTGTTCACGAGCGAAATTTTTTCCGAACTTGTTGTTTGTTCCCTTTTCAAAATTCAAATTCTTCTAATCACTCCTATTTCAACCTGGCAGCACAAATGTACTTTTTAATTAAATTTTATTTGGAAAAATTAACGACTCTCATTTGTCTAAGATTCTACTCTTTTCTGGAATTGCAGTTGAATAATTGTTTATTATTGTTGGTTGAGAATAATTTTTTATCTGACTATATTTTTTAAATTCTTATTAAACACAGGAGCGATTGCGAAACTGAGTGTCAGAAGACCAGAAATGAACGAAACTCAAACGGATGAGTAGTATTTGCTCTCCTCGGGGAAATAGCGAAATTTCATGCTCATGTGCGTGCATACTACGAATGCAGATTCGAATGAAGCGAGTTTAAGAAAGACTTGTAATTACTGTTCTGTTTGGACTTGACGTTTTATATTGACGTATCCGAGAGTCGCTTAATCTTGTCAGTGCATCCTCTGAAGCTTGATGGAGAACGTATTATGCCTTGTATAAAAGTATTATCCGACTTGCGTTACGAAATAATTTTCCCATCTGGAAAAAGTCATTATGTAGGATAAGAATCTTTTCATTCAATTATTTTTAATTATTTCTTTTTTTCATATTGAATTATTGAAGTCCCAGGTCTCTCATTTATTATAATTACACAGGCCTGCATTACAATTTTTTTCTGCAGCCTGAAAAAGAAGAGTGATTTCTTGTGTTCCTTCACGTGCTGAGTTCAAGTTTGTTGATTGAAATTTTCCATCAAAATATTTTCGGGAATAATATGTTTCAAATCACTAATGAAAATAAAACAGCTTTTTGCTATTTTTGAAAATTCATAGAATGACCTGGCGTTGGACCTGACGTCATAGTTGCTATTTTTTTATCTGTATGAACTATTTTTCTAATTTTTCTCAGATTTAATGGTTAAAATAACGCAGGAAGATAGTCTTCATTACCAGATTATAGGAATCATAGAGGCCTCTGTTATTCCATTATGAGAGTCCTGAAGGCAAAATCGATAATTTCTTTATTTTTCCAATTTCCGTTTAAATTCGCTTATATTTTTTATTTTGTTTTGGTTGCAGCTGTTGAGACTGCCATTTGGAACGTAATTTTTCACTTATTGTCAAGTACGACTGCTCGCGAAAGCGTGATCGGATCAAAATATTTCATCATTCAATCAACGGAAATGGAACGTCAATTGCAGGCCCGGTTTTAGCAGCGATTCTCAACGTTATAACAAGTTGCGAATCAAACAACAAACATATTAAATTGGTATTATTATAACAAATGGAAAGGAAAACGAAAATGTCTGATACAAAAAAGGAGGGCCAAGGAAGATGCGAATACTGCAATCAAAAACTGGAAGAATCCGAAATCAAAATCTACCCCGGACATCCAAAGAATGCCGTCGAAGAGTACATCACTCTTACGAATTCGGAGCTGTGTCTTTTTACCGGGAACGAAAGCGACCTTCTCGAATCTGACCAGTGGCCTCAGCAGAAAATAACCCACTTTAGTGTATATGATGAAAAGGGACATCTTTGTCCATTCGATACAGGTCTGATAGAAAAGAACGTTAAATTATTTTTTTCCGGTTACGTGAAGGCAATATACGAAGAAGACCCAAGTCCAGAAAGAGGGTTTCCAACTAAAGATATGGGGCCAATTAACGAGTGGTGGGTCTCTGGTTTCGACGGTGGTGAAACTGCTTTAATCGGTTTTAACACTGCCTTTGCAGAATATATTCTTATGGAACCTTCTGAAGCCTATGTAGCTTTCATGGAACCCGTCAGGGAGAAAATTTACACCAGCAAAGCGGTCATTGAATACCTCCTTGAGGAAATTGACCCTTCCTTCGAAGAGCTTCTAAATAAATTCGATTCCGAATTGCTAATAAAACACTCTCAGTTTATTTGCGAGCAGGTTTTCTCCTTCGATACTTATGCCTCAATTGAAGATACTTTTTTGATAACTAAATCCTGCATGCGATCTTTGATTAATCTCTCTGGAGTTGATTTGGAAAATGCAGACTCTCATCTTAGAAGGAACGATCCTGAAAGTGATAGGATTATCAAGAATCAAATACAAAGAAGGAAGAACCAGAGAGTTAAAAAGTCTGGATGGACAAAGGCTACGACCACGCCTCTAGTTAGAGACATTTTTGAGTCCTTCTTCAAGGATCAATTTAAAAATCAGGAGAGAGAGGATCCGAAACGGGTTTGTCCAAACGTAGCAGTTAAGGAAGCGGACGAATCCGATCCGGAAAACGAGGACGAGTTTAAAATTCTTGTAGATAATAAAAATGAGGAAGTAAACTCTGAGGAGTATTTCAAGTACTTCGAAACGGAAGCAGAATGGATTGGAGATCCGATAGATGAAGATAGTGGTCGAATATTTTATAAAGGAGCGATTTTAGATGGGGAAGAAATTGAAATCGGTGATTGCGTTTTAATCGAGGTTAATTCTTCCACTCAAGTCGCCAAGATTTTTTACATGTTTGAAGACACATCTGGAAATAAATTCTTCCATGCTAATTGGTATTGGAGGTCCTCTGACACAATCCTGGGCGAAACTGCTGACAAGTTCGAACTATTCAGCAGCGACAGATGTAATAATATTGCCTTCGATACAATTTCTAGTAAAGTGAAGATTGAAGAGTCTCAACATGAAAATAAGAGGAGGTTTTTCTGTACGAAACGTTACTCGGAAAGTACTGCTAGATTCGAAGATTTAAGACCCAGGAAAATCAATCAGGGTCAGAGATCTTGTCCAGCTTGTTTTGAATTTACTGAGAAGAGGCACTATAATATTCCGAAAGTTTTCGGAAAAGTAGAGGAGGAGAGTCGTAACAAGGTAGTTTATGGATTGGTCAAATTCAGGGGCCAAGAATTTCGAGTTGGAAGTGCCGTTTATCTGAAACCTGGCTCACTGGAGTTCGAGACACGCGTTCCTAATCCTAAGAATTCCAGTCCAAAGAAAGTTGATGAAGAGATTTACCCAGAGTATTACCGAAAATCACGACTTGCAGAATATGCAGATATCCCTGAGCCTTTCAATATAGGTTATATAACCTCTATTTTTTCGACGACTAATGAAAGATTAGTTCCACCTTCTAATATCTGGATCGAAATCAATAAAATCTACCGGCCAGAGAATACAAATCTGGATCCAAAATTTACTCAAAAAGCGGATTTAAATATGATCTTCTGGAGCGATGAGGAAACGGAAGTCCGGTTTTCTCAAGTCGTCGGAAAATGTTATGTTGCCTACGTCGGGAATTTGGATCAAAGCGTGGAAAAATGGACTTGTGAGGGTCCTGATCGATTCTACTTTAGCGAAGCTTACTGTTCCTTAAAAAATAAATTTTACGAGCCATCTGAGCTTGCTAAACAGATTGGTAAATGGACTATTGAACAGGTAGTGGATTACCCTAAAGTGAAGAAGAAGCTAAGAACCCTCGACGTCTTCGCAGGTTGTGGGGGACTTTCGGAAGGTTTGCATCAATCAGGAATAGCAGAAGTGCGATGGGCGATTGAAAATGACGATTCAGCAGCGAGTGCATATCGTCTAAACAATCCAAAGGTTCAAGTATTTTCCGAAGATTGCAATTCCCTCCTGAGTCAAATCATGGAAGGTTTGTTCTACAATGATGAAGGTATTAGGTTTCCAATCAAGGGAGAAGTAGGTCTTCTTTGTGGAGGTCCACCTTGTCAGGGATTTAGTGGGATGAATCGCTTCAATTCGCGTCAGTATTCCTTCTTCAAGAATTCCCTGGTTGCCACCTACTTATCTTATTGCGACTACTATAGGCCAAAGTATTTTATAATGGAGAACGTTAGGAGTTTCGTTTCTTTTAAAAAGAACATGGTCCTCAAACTGACGCTTCGGTGTCTCACTAGAATGGGTTACCAGTGTACTTTTGGTATCTTGCAAGCTGGGAA
This sequence comes from Neuroterus valhalla, assembly GCA_011762715.2. Classification (NCBI taxonomy): domain Eukaryota; kingdom Metazoa; phylum Arthropoda; class Insecta; order Hymenoptera; family Cynipidae; genus Neuroterus; species Neuroterus valhalla. The sequence goes on along the minus strand of WSXT02007566.1, from coordinate 3,943 downwards.
CTACGGAGTTCCCCAAACAAGGAGGAGGATGATTATCTTTGCAGCAGCTCCTGGAGAAATTCTTCCCAATTTTCCGGAACCAAGCCACGTTTTCAGCAAACGTGCGTGCCAGCTGAGCAGCCTGATTGACAGTAAAAAATATTCCACCAACTGCAAGTGGACTGAATCTGCACCTTATAGGATGATAAGTGTCAGGGATGCTATGAGTGATGTTCCGGTGATTAAAAATGGATCTAGTTTGGAAGAGATGGACTACGATGGAGAACCGGTATCGCATTTCCAGAAGAAGATAAGAGGAAATCAACAGATCCTCAAGGATCATATTTGCAAGATGATGGCTCCATTGGTAGAGGCAAGGATGGAACTTGTACCGACTGAAAGTGGATCTGATTGGCGAGATTTGCCGAATATTGTTGTTAAGTTGAGTGATGGGACTTATTGCAAGAAACTCGAGTATCCTTATGATGATAAGAAGTCTGGAAAAAGTTCGACGGGAGCTTTTAGAGGTGTTTGTAGTTGCTGTGTGGGCAAGAAGTGTGATGCGGCTGATAAACAATATAATACTCTGATTCCTTGGTGTTTGCCTCATACTGGGAACAGACATAATCATTGGGCTGGGTTGTATGGAAGGCTGGAGTGGGATGGATTTTTTTTTACCACTGTCACAAATCCTGAACCCATTGGAAAACAGGGACGCGTTCTTCATCCTGATCAGAATCGGGTCGTGAGTGTTCGTGAGTGTGCTAGATCTCAGGGATTTCCTGATAGTTACTGTTTTTATGGGAATATCCTGGAAAAGTATAGGCAAGTGGGGAATGCTGTGCCTCCGCCTATGAGTGCTGCGATCGGACTCGAAATTAACAAATGCGTTAGTTTAAAGGACAGTTTGAAAAATTGAGGAAGGCAGGTTGTTCAAAGAATTACAACTATTTTTAATGTTAGATATTAGGATAGTATTATTTTTGTAATGTGTAATTTTGAAGATTCTTTTATAATAAAATGAGGGATGACGTCGATTGGCGTCTTGCTTCATATAAAAAAAGTAGTTTTCATGCTACTTTGAAAGTTCAGGATAGCTACTAGACTGGGATAAGACAGGGAACTGATTTGAAAAACTTGAACATCGTATCCAATTACTTTAAATGCCACTCGATATGATATGGAATATTGTGATATTGAATGATACCGTTATAATATTGGTTTGAATGACAATAACTCTATTGCAAAATTTAACAGTTTGAAGTTTTTAATTTCAAATGGCTGAATTTGAGGTTGAAGCTTAAAGTCCTAATAGCTGTGTAATTTCAAGTTTGAATTTTCCAAACTTGAATATTCACAAAAAAGCGTTTGAAATAGAACTTCAAATAAATGTCTTGAATAATTTTAGATTGAAAAATTCCAAATTGTCGGATTACAAATTCAAGTCTTTAAAATATCGAGAGTTAGAAATTTAAGCCTCCTAATACATCAATTATTAATATTTGAGAATTATCAAAATTTAATATTTTGAAATTAGATTCTCTATACATTCGATTTTTCAATTTAAGATCGCTTGGAATTGAACGATTGTGACATGAACATTATTTCACAATATTTCTAATTGAAATCCTTTATACTTCTGGCTTGGATAATTTGAATTCGACAAATGCAATAGTTTTAGTTACTCTTAAGTTGCAAAATTTTACTTTATAGCGTGTGAAACTCAATATATTGTTACAGAAGCTTTTAAAATCATAGAAACTGCATTTCTTATGGGAAAGAACAATATTAAAGAGAAATTTTTTAATTGGAACAATTTTCAGACTGGGGAATCCAAATTCTTTCATACGCATTCGTTCAGTTTGAAAATAGAAACATTTTTATGCTTGGACAATAGGATGGTCCAAACAATTTTTTTTCGAATTTTAATGCAAAAGGTGAATCGAGTTTGAAATTCACTATTTCTCTTCACAATTAGTCACAGAATGCGAATAAAATTTTAATTTTCAAATATCACTACCAAAAGTCTGTTTTATTGGGTCCCAAAGAAAACCCATAAGTGAAGAAATGGGTTCTTCAAGTTTATTTCCAACGTTTCAGTTAAAGCGAGGTAATAATCAATGAAAGTTAACAAAAAGAATTGTTTAAAGAATCTCCTATTAATTATAACAATATTCGTTTAGAATAATGCTACGAAGTTGCGGTTTATTCTAAAATTTTCAACTTTTTATCCACTTTTCACTTAAAGTAAGTAATTATTTATTTTGATTCAGCAAAAATAATTGTTGAAACAAATTTTTAATGTTTACAGCTATCTTCTTCTTGATTAATACTACATAAATAGGATATATATATAAATATAAATAAATAGCAAATAAATAGTTGCGGTTTTTTCCTGAATTTTTAACTTTTCACCACTTTCCAATTTTTTATCTCTTAGATTAGTGCTAAAAAGTTGCGGTTTTTTTTTTCTAAACTCTTAAGCTTTTTGTCCACTTTTCACTTAGTGAGGTAATAATTGATGCGAGTTACACCCATGCTTATTTGAAAAACTGATTATTGTTTATGACTATTTTCTCTTAAATATGTAAGTGCTAGAAATTGGTGGTTTTTTCTGAAATGTTTAACTTTTCACTGAATGGAATTTTAATGGAATGAAATTAGATTCAATTAGATTGGAATGATTTATTTGTTGGTTAAATTAGATTGTTTTTTATTTAAAAAAAATTTTGGTTTAAATATCAACTATTATATTTTTGATTAAAAATTTTTATTTTCAGGTCGAAAATTCAACTCTTTGGTTGAAAGTTGAACTACTCTTTTGAAAATGTCTTTTTTCGCGTTGAGATTCCATAATTTTAGTAGGAAATTCGAAATTCTAAGTTCACTGAATGAAGTTAGCTTTTTTGTTTTAATTTTTTTTTTTGAACATTGGGAAAAGAATAAAAGTAATTTTCATAAAACAATACAATAATATGAAAAATATGATCCTCTCTATTTTTAATTTATTATTTGTTCATAACTAAAAAGGTAAAGCAAACTAAACATTTCTGATAAAACCGCATTTTTTGGCACTAATCTAAGAGAAGAAAGCCATAAACAATATTAATTTGTTTAAACAATTATTTTTGTTAAATTAAATTATATATTGACTCACTTCAAGTAAAAAGTGGGCAAAAAGTTAAAAATGCCAGAAAACACCGCAAGTTTATATGATTAAGCAAAGAAAATATTATTAGCAATGATAATTAATTATTGAAACAATTCTTTTTTTAATATGATATAATTATTACATTAATCTAATTGAAAAGTACCTAAAAGTTGAAAATTTCAGGAAAAAACCGCAACTATGTAGTACTAATCTAGAATAAGATAGCTATAAACATTTACAATTTTTTTAAACAATTATCTTTGCTAAATTAAAATAAATAATTACTTACATTGAGTGAAAAGTGGACAAAAAGTTGAAGATTTCAGAAAAAACCGCAACCCTGTAGTATTATTTTAAGAGAATATTGTCATAAATAATAACAAATTGTTAAAATAATTATTTTTATCAACTTTAACTGATTATTAACTCGCTTTAACTGAAACGTTGGAAATAAGTTGCAAAATTCAGAAACAACCTTGACTTTCTAAACCTTTTCTAAGAGAAAGTTGCTAAAAATAATAATAAATGGTTTAAAAAATTTGAATAAACGTATAATTATCAGTATAAAGTAATATTTCATTTATTTTGAACAATCCACGTTTAAAACCCCCCAAAAAAATCATAATTAGGGCCAAAAACTCAAAAGAACCCATTTTTCACTTATGGGGTTTTTTGGGTACCCAATCAAACAGACTTATGGTGGTGATATTTGAAAAGTAATATTTTTTTCGCATTTTGTGACTAATTTTGAAGAGAAATGGTGAATTTCGAACTCGATTCACCTAATATTGAGAATTCTGAATAAAATTTACA
>WSXT02007555.1:0-14794 GCA_011762715.2 Neuroterus valhalla | reverse complement strand
ATAGTATCGACTTCTTAAGTATCGGTATCGAGTATCGAAGTATCGAGTACTGAGTACCCGATACTCAAAGTATCGAGGAAAGGGGTAATATAGACATGTGAAAACCCGAAAAGGGTATACATGGAGTGAAAAATCTAATCTAATCTAGTATATGTTGTTACAGATAAATGTTAGGTATCGACGGACCGATACTGGTGAGAGAAGTATCGATACTCGATAGTATCGACTTCTTAAGTATCGGTGTCGAGTATCGAAGTATCGAGTACTGAGTACCCGATACTCAAAGTATCGAGTAGGTATCGCCCATCACTACTTGGAGAACAAAATAAATACATATGTACTTCTTATGAATTGAGGTTTTTTACTGAGGTCTGAAAAGAATAATGAAATTCAGAGTTTATAGAATTATGTTCGAAATGTACGAAGTGCTAAAGATAACAAGGTAACAAATAAACAGTGGATAAAATCGTCGCGGAAAATAGTCGACTGATATTTCGAACAATTGACATGAATTGATGATTGGAAAGAGTTGATTGGATCATTGGAACGCTATACTCTCAATAATTATCTAGAATTGAAATACCGGGAGCCAATTAGTCACTATTATCCGATCCGTCGATTGTATAATCCTTTAATTCATCGGACTTTAAAAAAATATGATTACTGCACGTCACATATACAACTAAGTGAAAAGTTCTATTAACATTTGAGCTCAATGAGAGCTGTTCATCCAATTACTTCCCATATCTCTCTCTCAAGTCTTATTGCAGAATAATTTATTTTTCCCTTTTCGCTATTCTTCTCCTAGCCTTTTCTCTTTTCTTCTCCTCTTTTTCCAAATACCTTAAGTATCCTAACTCTTTCCCTCTATTCTCATGCATCAGTCTTTTGATGATCATTTCCTTCTTTACATAAACACAGCTTCTCTGTACCATCCTTCCGTACTTCGACATTTCGCGCTCGCTATTGCCTTCCGAATTCCCTTTTCACTTTTTCTTTCGAATATCTGCCTCCCTTCTACTCCTACCCACTACTTGGACAACTCCGATAACACAGGTCTGCAAGGGTTGATTGTTGGAAAGCGGGAAATCATTTCCGAAACGTTTTTTTGCCTAGATTCCGAATCCGTGGTCAGCGATGTTCCATCACGCCAGGATTTTGAGATATTTAGGGTAATGTACTCGAAAAATGGTGTTTTTTGCTATTTTTGAGCTCATGTATAGGGCGTCCAAAAATTTCGTGGTGGCATCCGTTAGTACTACCCTTCAAAATACTCGTGTGGTGTTGCTGGGCTCCCATCGGGCGCCTCCTCTGGTTGCGGATAGGGGAATTCCTCCCATATATAGGTGGTACCGGGGAAATCAAATACCCGGGGTGGACAAAAACCAGCTAGGGGTAAAAACCCACTATTTAAAATCAGCCAAGAGTGAGTTCCTTGAAAACAAAATACCCCAAGAGGGTAATAATCTCTCTGCCGCATCAACTACCACGAAATATCCAGCGCATCCGTCACAGATCCGCTGCGTAGGTTTAACCCAACTCCATACAGGTGCTGCCGATCAACTAGCGAAAGTTTTCGCTGGCTGATTGGCCACAGATGCGCGCGCGTTGACTGCAGCAGTATTTTTTACCTCCGTGTAATATTCCTGCGTGGAAAGTGTCTTGGAAGGAAGAATTTACGGACCATGCTTTAAGCACTGAAAGAAAGAATATCCTTCAGAACTTGGTCGAACATTTGACTGACACTCTTGAGATCAGAATAGATTGACCAAATGAAATATCAGGAGGGAACAGGGGAATAAAGAGTCGTTGCATCTGAAAGAACTTCTGATCACTGCATCAGAAGTCAAAACATTTACTCTAGCAACAACTTTTAGTCAATTATTTACCGAAGTCAAACAACACTCATTTCTGCGAACAATCGATTGATACAAATATTCTTTCTAACAACGAGTCCGTAAATGTTGGCGCAACCTTTCCGCGTGTTGCCATACGGACAAGCGATTGGAGGTTGTGTTCAATTGATTTTTCGTTGAATCGAAAATTCGTTTACAATTTCAGTGGGCACGGTAGATTGAAGAACTTCATATAGATAAATAAGTTTGCGATTAGCATCCACGAAATTCATTGCGTTATTCGAATGCATATTTTCTTAAATTCCTTGTCTAGAGAAAAGTCTCTTTAAAAAGGTGATAAATGCCTCTGTGACCAGATCACTGACCAGTTGTTAGTTTATGACTTTGTGCCTGAATAATTAAAAACAGCGACGTATACTTTCCTGTCATTGCGATTGGAAAATCGTTTTTCCTAAACGTACAATGGACCACAATAATTGACGCTGACGTTAAAAAATAGACGAGAGCAAGACACTTGTTCTTGTGGCAGATCACCCGAAATCCCCCCTGCGGTTTCACGCCCAAGCATTATATGCATTGGTGTGTCTTTGAAAACGTGATATTACGACCTTTTGAAGGTCGAAAAATTTATCAAGCGTAGTACGGAATAGCCTGGGTTGCTGTATGTCTACAACATCTTTTTCATCAAGATAATCCCAATTTTTTGCGATTTTTGCTATTTTCCTGGGTTTTTTACAATTTTCATGGGGTTTTAACAACTTTCTTGGATTGAAAACGGCTTATGATCTAAGTACCCTTAAAATTAGTATTCAACTGTTCAAAATACATGGAAATTATGCTTGACCTAGATCCACAAATTATTTTTAGTTAAGAACCATCCAATTTTCGCTATTCCTTGCGGTTTTTTGCAATTTACTTGAAATTAGAGGGTCTACGGCCTAAACTGACTTGAAATTCAGATTCATTGGGTTCAAAAAACATGCCCGTAGATAGGTCACGTCTGGTGTACAGAAATTTTTTTTTTTTGTGTGCCGGTGTAATCAATCCTCAAAATCAATAATCGCACAAAGACGAAGGAAATTCATAATATTTTCATACATTTTCAGGATCAGATGTTTGTAAAAATAAATCTCAAATTTATGTAAAATTTATGTTTTTAGTGGAAAATTTATGGAAAGAAATCAGGGAAATTTGGCTAAAATCAGGGGAAAATCAGGAAAATATCAGGGGAATTCTGCATGGGTCAATTGTGGCAACCCTGTTATTACATCAAGTCTATATATATTCCAAAAAATATAAATTTGAGCATTTGTAAACATTGTGATTTATAACATTGAAAAATTCAATCAATAAATGCGAAGCAAATCGAAAAAATTGCTCTTGTGAGGGACAGAAACCGCGACCCTCGGTTTGAAAAGCCAGTGCGTGACCACGAGGCCACTTTGGGTCTCGTATTCCAGATTCTCTTAGATTGATGACTAGTGGAATCCCCGAGCAGTAAGATTTTTTGATAATTTACCACCTCAACGGAGGCCCACTGGAAAATACGGCTGCAGAGTTTTCTGTTATATATTTATGTGAACTATAAAATCAGCCCGTTTTCGAAAGTCAACTCATATGACATTACACGAGTTACCCTTTTAAGTTAATACTGGCAATATTCTGTAGCCAGTCACAGGGGTGCCTTCTCGCCCCCTGCAGAACCTAGAAAAAGGGAATGCATTTGGACAACATCATTTAACAAGGGGGCGGGAAGGCACCTCTTCGGGGTCACAGAAATTATGTTGGTCAAACGCTTCCCCTTTCCCAGGTCCCATAGGGTTGGGAAGGCACCCCTCTTACTGGTCACAGAAATAATGTTGGTCGAACCCCTACCCCTTCCTCAGGTCCCGTGGGGGGCTGAAAGGCACCCCTGCGACTGGATACAGAATGTTGCCCGTATTGACTGAGATGAACGCAAAAAGCCATAATTTTCCTGGTTTTTTATGATTTCACCACAAAAATCAAATTTGCGCCAATTTTTACTATCGTATTCATATTCAGCTAAAAGTTTCAAAAGTTTAGAATTCTGAAACGGAACAATGACGTTGCTAGAAATTACAGATAATGTATGATAGAAGACGACCTTGAAATCGTTTTTAATTTGGAAAATGTAGACCTAATATTTGGAAATTCAAATAACCTGTTGCTATTCGAAAAAATCCAACCCATCAAACGATACTTTTCATACCTGTCCAGCCATTGCCTCAGTCACGGGAAGTAAAATACGTGTCTGAATGTTGTAGAAAAGATGTTATTATTTTGTAGCATTGGTTCACTGCATAGAACACACGCGATATTCATGTTTTTGAATTGGAAAGATTCGAATTTGAAATTTCAAAAAATGTCTTCTTCGGTTCTTTCTTAGCTACCACTGGCGGTTTTGCCACCATGGAACTTGAGGCCACAGGTACAGGTACCTGCTCCCGACTCTTCGCCTTCTTCAGCCCCGGCCTCTTCGCGCGCGAGTCTGGGGGACTCACGGTGGGTTCTCTCTTCCTCTTCGTTTGGGTTGAGGCGAGAGTTTTCTAGGCATCTTTTTCCGTCTGAGTCCCCACACTCTCACTCACACACTTTTTGGCAGCACGCGTAGCTTTTTGCCAACTTGCTTCCCCATGCCTTTCACCGCATCTTCAATGTGTTTATAAAGAGACGTGTTAGCAAACATCACCATTTTGAAAGCAAATTTCGCCCTTTCAAGGCCATCTTCTATTGGAAGAAACATATTCGACTTTATCATGCAAAATTTTTGCATCTTCGTTAGTTCTACTTCCAAAACCTGCAGATGTTTCCACCCTGAATCTATATTCCTTTCCAGATACTTCAACCTCGAGCGCATGATAGAAGTATCCTTGTTCACTTCTTCCACGACATCGAGCTCACCACCGAACATTTCCTCAATGAGGCTCCTCTCCAGTAATCCAGAAACTACAACATTTCTTTGTTCCTCCCCAAAATCTTCGAGACCAGCACCGGTCACCAGGGCTTACACCCGATCGGAACCAGTGGAGAGATTCATTCTCCCTTGGGTTAATTTGTTTTTGAGAAACCTACTTACCTTTGATTTTTTAATCGGGGTTTCTTCCCCTATCTGGTTTTTGTCCGCCCCGGCCATTTGATTTACCCGGTACCACCCATTTCTGGGAGGCATTCCCCTATCCGCAACCTGAGAGACGCCCGATGGGAGACCAGCAACACCAAACGAGTTTTATCTTCTGGTTAGGAATACGAGATATGTGATTATGATTTAATCCAATTTGAATTAAAATGATAGTCCCAGTTCATAGTTCCAAACCACCAAGTTATTGTTTTCCATTTCCCCTATTTTCATTTCACTAAGCCGGAATGCTTCTTCCAGGTTCCTAGAATAGGTTGAATATAAATTCATAAATATTTCATGGCAGTTATTTCCAAACTTTATCCCCAAATAATGAACCGATTTTCAAATCTCGTAGAAGTTATGCAGTAAGAGGAAATGTTTTACACTTTCTCCTAATCTCTGCAGCCAGTAAGTATCCCTCTTCAAAGATGGAACTGATAGCTTGTCTCATATCCGTAGTTCTCAGTTGCAATGACTTCTTTATGGTTATATGATTCAGCAACTCCCTACAAAATAACAATAATAAGGAATAAGAAACTAAGAAGTTCAAAGATCTCTTGCTCCCCGACTACTTCGTTGCATTATAGAAAGCAGAATTTACTGAAGTTTGTACTATAAAATACATTTTTGGAGACATTATAAAGTACGCTTTCTGTTGTGAATAGTTACTTTTTATCTTCTGTTTAGGAACAGGAGATATGTGCTCATAATTGAATCAAATATAAACAATGACACACGTTTGTTAAAACACTGGCCGACACCTATGATCACATCTCTACATTGTTTGATACAAAATGTACGGGAATCAATATTTAATTTGCTGCATTCAAAACAATAGTAGAAAAGTCTTCTTTTTTAGTAGAAAATAAAGTTTTTTCTTAAAATACCTTTTTCCCCTGGAGATTCATCATTCTAGTTGAAATTGCATCTCTACGATTGGAAATTCAACTAATTTGTTCAGAATTTGTTATCTTTCTATAAAATTAAGATGCTTTTGATTTTAGGTTCAAATATCTTCTGGTCAGAATAGTAATTATTACGTTCTTTGTTGAGGACTCATTTTTGCATGAAGATTCAAATGTTTTGTGCACTTGAATAATAAAAAAGAAATTTGTAATAGTCAAAACACGTACGTGTTATATAAACTCATTTTTTCTCTCAACTCGTCCATTTCCTTTTCTCTCGATTTGGCTGAGATATACATTTGCCTCATGTGTTTCGGTAGTTCTTGCAGAGTGTATATCATGATCTTCAATACTACTTTTTCATGTTCCATTTTCATAACCTCATTTTGGAGATCGTGAACTTGCTTTCCAAAATGCTGTTGAGACGTAATGAGATATATATTGTTCTTTCAAAAGAAGCTCGAACTCCAAACCTTCGACTCTGGTTTGCAGTGTTCTGATGCTTTCTACTCCTTCGTCATTCGAAATGTTTAGGTAGATCTTGTGGATTTCTTCCTGAAACACAGTCTCCCGACATTGAGGACTAGATTTTGATCTGGAAATTGCTATTTCCAGTCAAATCATTTCTTAGAATGAATGCAACTTTCCTGTTTTAACTTCTGTTTTTTGGTGTAAATTCCACTTTTTGTCGGAAAATTAATCATTTCGTTAGATGATAAATTTTTTGTTGAAATTTTATATTCATTGGTTGGAAAGTCGACTGTTATGAAGAAAATTTTCTTCGCAACTTGTAAATTTTACGATTGATTTAAATTTTTCTTATCCCTTGACTGTGAAATCTTTCTTGGTTGATTTATCATTTCTTCGTTTGAAAATTGAAATTTTCTTTAACTAAAAATCTTTCTTGGTTGACAATTTCGTACACTTCTCTTAAGAACTCCTTTTTTTTTTGGTCAAGAATTGGTCTTTTTCCTTCAGTGTAAATTAAATTTTTTTTGTGAAAAATAAATCTATGTTTCGTAATTCCTTTAGCTATTGAAAATATAACAGTTTTTTCTTAAACTTTCTTCCTTGTGATCAAAAATTAATGATTTTTGAAAGAAATCCCTCTTTCTAGATTTGGAATTTTTTTATTGGACATTTGGCTGTTTTTATTTATTATCCTATTTTCGATGGATGAATAAACAATTCAAATGAAGATTATGATATATAGTTTGAAATGCCGCTATTCTGTTCGAAACTTCTCTTTCTCGGCTTTTCGGCTCAAAAATCCACCAATTGAATTGGATTTTGTTTAAATGAAGACGACAATAAAAATTCCTTGGAGCCAAAAGGGATAAGACGATGTTAACAAAAGAAAAACAGGTAACGTAGTATTTGAACGTTCCCTATCCGGAGATACTCCCCTGGCCGTTCTGCCCTGCCAGCAGACGTCCACTCACCTTCCCTTCCTTCTAGTCTGGCGTCAGGTGCCCCTGACCAGCCTACCAGCGGCTCGCTACCTGCTTCCTGCTCCCCAGTAACCGGCTTGATCGGCGGTCGACGGGTGTCCCCTTGGTCGTCCTTCGAGTGCAGCGTACGTCAGTGTCAGGTGCCCCTGACCGACCTACCAGCGGCTCGCTACCTGCTTCTTGCTCTCCAGTAACCGGCTTGTTCGGCGGTCGACGGGTGCCCCCGTGGCCGTCCTTCGAGTCCAGGGCACGCCGCACAGTGGTGCCTTGTATATGGAAGAAAGGGACATAGTGAGAAAAAATAGTTTTTAGATTGGTCTTTCCTTTACTATATTTTTTATGAATAGAGGTATGAAGTTACGAAATTCGAAGTTCCCGTTTCGTTTTCATGCACATGCAACGATAGAGATTTGATAAGGGAACACACATTTAGGCTATGCGTTTCATTCATATTTGAGTATTATCCGTGCGTGACCTTTAAAACAGCATACACCCAAGCCTACTGCATCTCTGGTTATTCAAAAGAATGGCTTCGACCCAGGAAAATAAGTACTTTGCACATACTGTTATGAAAATTCTCGATTATATTTTCATTTCTCGATAAATCAATGAGAAATTCATGAAAATTGCATAAGTTTTCTTTGAAACATGAAAGTACATTTAAAGAAAAGTTATAGCATTCCGCAACATAACATCAATATTTTTATTAAAAGTGATAAATAATATTCATTAGTACCTAAATAACTTAAAAACGTGTGCCAACATTTGCCTAAACATAATTTATCCATCAAAATCTTCTTGAATTATAAATTACTTATTTGGAAATCCCCGAATAAATATTAATTTGCTTCAAATTAAAATATAATTTCACAGAATATTATGCAAAAAAATCTGCTTAAGATGTTTCAATATTATATTATAGTGCCAATTATTATAACCAATTTTTCTGAACCACTTCCATCCGTCCAAATGGTATAAAAGAGCGGACAATCGCTAGTCGAGATTCATTCGAGCCAGTCTCTCAACAGAGCAAAGACCAAGTTAGAAACCGCTAACTGATTACCGAACCGCTCTGGAAACTCACCGAATTACTTTGTTACCCGTACCGAATTAATACTGTACATCGACCGCTTTAACCCGTCACTCGACACCATTGTTTTTTCGTGGATATACCGCCTCCGAAAAGAACAGCTCGAGGAAGAGCTCCGCAGAAACGAGATCAACGCCGTAGGATCCCTTACAGTGCTCTGACAAAGACTAGTGAGTTTCGTCAGAGCCAACTCAGCGTTCTACCAGGACAAGCCAGAGGACACAACGGGCTGCAAAGAGGACGTCGACCCTACCCGGGACCTGGAGGAGATGCAGGCCGAGGTAGACAGGCTCAGGAACCTGACAACGTCTTCACCACATGCCCAAAGGAACCAGGACATACCTTCCCACTCATACCAGGCAACACTAGCGTGGCACCACAGACAAGAAGAGGTACCTGAGGACGAGGAAAAGTCACCAACATCTGCCAAAATCCTAGATCAGATGCGGAAGTTAACCCATCAGCTTCTAGCGGTACTGTATGGTACCACGCGTTTCCTCTCTTGAAAATCCCCTTTAAAACTCTTGTGGTACCACCGTACGATACCACCCTCTCACGGCTAAAAGGAAAAACTGAATAAGAAACAGATTCGCTATTTACCTGATAAAAGTGTTGTAGCTAAGACACCTGGAGGAAAATAAAAATCCACGGCAGAGAAAAATTCCGCAGCTGATGGGTTAAACTGCCACTTCCATGGCAAAAAGGTGTACGGGTTCCTAGAAAGGCTCAGAGAACTGCAGAGTGCTTACAGTTCCACCGACAACCAAATCCTGAAAGGCTTCCTGGAGCGACCTGGAAACAAAACTGAGGAGATTTCACTTACCTCAAGACCAGCTCAGGCAACTGGACCAACAAATCTATAACCGGCATCAAGGAAACGTTGAAAAAATCCGAGACTACATAACTTCCGTGCTAACACTGACGAGAAGGCGAGGAGCATTCACACCCGAAAGGACAATGGAGACGCTGTATTACAACATGAAACCAGGACTACGGCTATACATCCTGCTCGCGAAAGTGAATACCCCCGATGCCCTTATCCAAAGGGTCGAAGAAATAGAGGAAGCGCAGGAACACCAGACCAGAAAAACAATGGTCATCGAACAAACATCTGCGACAATAAACAGTTACAAGGGAACTAAATTACACCCACCACGGAGTCTGCTGGCGCTGCAAACAACGAGGCCATGCACGAGGCGATTGCCGAAACGAACCGAAGAAATCCAGCTCGTGGTGCGGAATCGACGACGTCCTCTCTAGAGACTGCCCTTGCAGGGGCAAGGGAAACGAGCAACGGGCGAAGCCCAATAGGCACACACCCAGCCCAGGACACAACAACAGAAGAAGAGCCAAGGATCTAAATCCCAGGCGAAATCGGAATACACATCGTCAATGTACTGGTAGACCCGGGATCGGTCTGCTCCTACGTCAAGGCCGGAAAAGCGCAACAATGCATCAACCAAGGATGGCAGCAAAGAGAAGATGACACCATAGCGGTCATGGCAGATGGGTCAGAGACGAACCTCGGCGTGACCCTCTCCGGATGTATAAAAGCCATGGGAAAAGAGATACGAGCCGAATTCTCTACAATGGACACTCTCAGCTACAGTATTCTCCTAGGGATTTACAGCCTGTCACAACTGGGTCTAGCCGTCCACATCCACGGGGTGAAGGTTTTCCCTCCGATCTGAAACCAGAAAAGGGAAATCTTCTCCACCGAAGGACCAAGGGCCATGGTTGACCTGAAACCCGGAGGAAAGATAATCGCTGATGAGCTTATGAACAAAACAATGAGTGCCCAAAACATCGAGAAGTCACAAGAAACATGGGGTCTCCATCTGCCAGAGCTGAAGTTCGCTTTCAATACAGCACCGAGTACATCGACCAGATTGACGACCGCATACCTGAATGACGGCTGTGAATTCAACACACCTGGAAGTCTTACACACAAAACCACGTATCAAACAACGAAAAACACCAGTACCGCACAGAAAGCATCCAAGCAGCCCTGGAACTAGCTCGGATTGTCATAGCTAGCAACCTCTCACCAAATCAACAGGCAACCCCCCTTCACCACTACACTCAGGCCGACGAGACAGAAGGACGGCGAGTTATTACCGTTCCAGCAGAGCTAGCAGGATGTCCTTCAACCACCAACTAACTGAGCTAACTAACTCCTGGAACGCGACGGTTTCACAAATTCAGAAAAGTGGGGTCTCTCTACAAGCTCGCTGAGACAAGCACCAACAAGCAACCCCAGAAAACCGAGATCCGGCAGAAACAGGCAGTAGTTTGCGTGTCACCATCCAAGAAACCATGCATAACAGACGTGAAGAAGGTTAAGATACGTCCCTTTTAGAAAACACAGCAATTAAACCCAGAGGTCCAGGAGAAAAAGATACAGCTTATCACACTCGGTGAACCAGAGACTGCAATACGACCCGTACCAGAAGCCACATCACTACCCGCACCAGTCACCACGTCACTACCGGCATTTGAGCAACCAGTCAAGCGGGGGGTGCAAAATACGGGGATCCTTATGATAACACTGAGTCGAACAACATCGAGAGATCTAGAACCAGAAGTCATCCAGAAAGTCAACAGGAAACAGTTATGAGGAATCTCACGGTGCAGGAGTATCGCGTCAAATTCCCGGACGCGACGTCCCACCACGTGCCGCACGGGAAGCTCCGCTTCCGCATACGACACGGCGGTCTACGGTGCAACATTCGTTTCAACGGGAACGGATCGATGCGTCACATGTCTGTCTTGGAAGACGTGAGTCAAGAGCAAAATTTCGAACAACATTATGATGTATCTATATATTTGTTTTTCTTCTCTCTCCTCACTTTTATCCACCAGATCCGGAATTGACTATTGTCACCCGAAATTTTACTCTCCCATGGGGGGGGGGGGGGGGGCGCACCGTTACGTGGCGCGCAGACACAAGCGCACACCAGCCTACCGATGCTGGTCCCTTCCACGCACCACCGCTCAGTGCGCTGACGCGCCGTGCAGGCACAGGCTATATACCTGACTGCGCGACGCAGAAACGGCAGTACGTCGGGTGCGGTGAACCGAGTATCATCAGGGACCTCTCATTCGGGGTAACTCCCCTGACCGTCCTCCCCTCCCAGAAGACGTCCAGTCACCTTCCCTACCTCCTAGTGCAATCCCTTCCCGTTCCCAGTAGCCGGCTCAATCGGTGATCGACGGATGCCCCCGTAGCCGTCCTTCGAGTGCAGGGTACGCCGACGTCAGGTGCCCCTGACCGGCCTACCTGCGGCTCATTATCCGCCTCCTATTCCTCGTAGTCCGCTTGATCGGCGGTCGCCCCGTGGCCGTCCTTCGACTGCAACGTACGCCGGCGTTAGGTGCCCCTGACCGGCCTACCCTCGGCGTCTCCCTGTCAGCCGAACGAGAGTTACCTCCGGCAGCGTGACCTCCTGAGGGGGGTCCAGGTCAAGGCGCCCTTCCTACCACACCTGATCAGAAACCGACCGTGGGAGGGTAGCCTGGTCTGCCCCAAGTACCTACGCGCGCGACTGACAGCCACAAATCCCGCTCATCCAGAGCCTCCTTTCATTTTGCTTCCGAGACGATGCGACGTAGGGATAACGCCCAGGCACCCGATCTGGGGAATGACCACGCTTCTCCGCGTTAGTGACCACTTTTTTTCTCCCCTATCCTAATTTCTCTGTAAATAGCGATAAGACACACTTCACACCGACACTGCTTACTGTACATTCTCGAACCACACCTACACTTTAGAATGTAGCCGACAGACACACACACCTTTACACCCACATAACACGTCCACACTTAGTTCTAATAAGCATTGTAATTTATAGGGAGAATATATATTTCTCACTTATTTTCTATCAAAAACCGTTGTTCGTTTTTTCACAAAACCTGTCCCAACTTCCAAATCCTGGCGAGACTGAAGTGTCCTGCGGGACAACATATAGGTAGAACGGAACGAACCGTTACAACATTGCGGGCAGTGAGTTAATAATTCATTACGTCAGTCTGTCTTGTCTCAACCTGTTGAGATTCTATCATTTCTGTGGCCAGTAAGAGGATTGCCTTCCTGCCTCTCACCTGTCGTAGGTGCGCTCAAACTTGCGAGCGAAGCGAAGCGCACGATGAGAATGTGTCCGCGTGGCTGGATTTTCTTTAGTGCAAATGGGGTGGGCGATAATTTTGCGTTTCTCCGGAATGCCAGTTTCATAAATTCTGTGATGAGGCCAATGATTTTCTTCAAGCGAGTGCTACTGAAGCCGTTTTTCCAAAGAGGTTCGTATGAAAAGTCCTGCCTCGAGACTAAGTCTGCGGGATTGTCCTAAGTAGGTACATATCGCCATCCACAGAGGTTATGAGATTTTTCATTTCCACGACCCGATTTGCAACGTAAGTTTTCAACAAGTGAGGTACAGTATTTATCCAATCCACTACTATAGTTTTATTATTATTATTATTACTATTATTATTATTATTATTACTACTGTACTACTGGAAAATCGAGGATTGATGTGGAAGGACTGGAAAGTGGAATTGACCTGGGAGATTTTGATTGCGGGATGTGTATGAGAAGGAAGCTCTTGGAGGTGCGACGCCTTGACTGGTTAGCAACCTCAAAGCCATCCCCGTGTGCAAAAAATATGCCGTGGCACTTGCCGGATGGATGCAAAGAGCAGTCATACTTGGTTCGCTCCGTGTCCTCAAGACGCACTTCAGCAGGTCTAGTGCTGCTTTGCTGTGACACAGGTTCACCTGGAGTATCCTAATGCTCATTAGGGCTTCTTCCTGTTCTTCAGCTCCAACCTGAAAGTTGGGCGGAAGCGACTGCCAGAAATGTGGTTTATTTCCACAATTCCCTTGTCAGCACATGCCATGCACTTCGGATCTTTGGTGCAATCTTTGTGCTTGCGGTTTGTTTCGCCGCATTTCCAGCAGGACTCCTTCCTGTCGGGACCAATGCAGTTTCTTACAGTGTGTCCGTAACCGAGGCACTTAAAGCACCTGGGTACTTCGATTCTTTCTCTGATTCTGCAGTTGATCCAACCAATCCTAATTTTTCCTTCCTGTTTCAAGGCTCTCACGTCGGTCTGGGGCGGCTGGATCACCACTACCTTCGCGTTTCCGTATCTGGAGAATAGCTTGCACGGTATTTCCATGTCCACTTTCCCCAATTTTGTCCTGACGGCCTCGATGGTCTCGTCCTCCGTTGTTGTTTCGTCGAGATCCATTATTTCTAATGCCTCCCTGACGATGAGCGACTGAACCCCGGCCTTGCTTTCAATCGCATTGGTAAGCGCTTGGCTGAAGACAACGTTGTCTTGTCCTCTTTTGAGAACAATAAGGATCTCTTCCTTTCTGGTTTTCCAAATAGAGAGGACCTCCATGCTTGTGGAAGCCGAGTTCACGCTTTCCTTCATATACTTGAGCATATCGGCGTACGACTGTCCTTCCTTAGCCGTCAGTTTGATCGCGTCGCTGGGTATGGCTCTCCTGACCCTCTCCGATCTCTGTTGCGTTTCAGCCTCCATTCTTTTTGAGGTTTTTTCCTTTCTCTTCCTGACCTCTTGCCAGGAACCATCTTTTCTTCGTAGTTTAGGCGTATCCCTGGTCTCTGTCTCCATCTCAAGCTGCTTGGGCATGGCAAGGAGGCTTTAGAGGATATGTCCTTCCTCTTTGGGATGTTTCCTTCCGGTGTTTTGGAGGCATCTCTCTTTCCATTTCTAGAGGTCGACTGCGGGCAAGAGACTACGTTTCCAAATGAAAGGGCTCTCTCCCTTTGCTTACGAACTCCTTCAATTAACCTATTTTCGGACATGTCCTTATCTAGGTTATCCCTTGCTGCTTTTAGAGCAATACCAGTGCTCCTCATGCTGCCCATAAACTCCAGTGCTCGTGCCATGTTGTCTTTGACCATGTTGGATTACCGTTTTCTCTTTTTTTTGGGGGTTTTTTTCGTTTTCATTTTTGTATGTTTGATTTCATTTTTGATTTATACTCCCTTAGTGTATATTGTTTTTAACATACCCGCTCATGATTGGTTACTTCTCGGGGTTCCCTCCCCTATCTGGTTTTTGTCCGACCCGGGTATTTGATTTCCCCGACACCACCCATATCTGGGAGGCTTCCCCTATCCGCAATCTGGGGAGGCGCTCGATGGGAGACCAGCAACACCACACGAGGTAGCATGTTACATTGTGCTCTTGAACAGCTACATAACTGTGATATAACCATGTTTGCGGTTCTAAACTGAATGTAGAATGATCAGTAGGTTTTGGCGACCCCAAAAAATAACCCGTGATAATTGAAAGAGCGAAATCCATGAAGGGGCGGAT
>WSXT02007545.1:0-14794 GCA_011762715.2 Neuroterus valhalla | reverse complement strand
AGTGCTCCGTGAAAAGCTCTTGCTGCTCTCGTAAGAGGCTTCTTAGGGCATCGCTTAAGGCCACGTTATGCTGTTCGCGAAATTCTGGTGAGCCTTATAGAAGGCTTTGAAGGCGTTCACGTGAGGTTCCGAGAGCCTTCTTAAAAGAGCATTTTTTAGCTCTTGTAGAAAGCTCCTTAAGGCATTGTTGGAAGCAATGAAGGCCCCTCATGAGAAAGTCTAGAGAACCCTGTGGTAAACTTCGGAGAGTCCCGTGAAAGGCTCTTGAGGGCCTCTTAGAATGTTGTAGAGTGCTCTCTGAAAGGCTCTTGCTGCTCCTGTAAGAGGCTTCTTAGGGCATCGCTTAAGGCTCCGTTATGCTTTCTAAGGCCGTTGTGGGAAACACTGGGGAACCTTGTGAAAAGCTACCGTGCGCCTCGTAAAGGCTCTGGAGGTCCTCATTGGAGGCTTTAGAAGCCTCCGCGGGAGTTGATGAAGGCCCTGGTTTGAGGCGCTGCCTGCTCTTGCTGGAGGCTCATCAAGGCATTGTTTGAGATCTTAACGGGCCCATAATAAGAGCCTTGTATATATAATAGGCTTTCGAGGGTCTCTTGAAAGGTTTTTAAGTGCCTCGTCGAAAGCTCCAGCTGCCTTTGCTAAAGTCTCCTAAGAGCATCGTAGAAGTCCCACTAAGGCTATTATGGGAAACTCTAAAACTCTGAAGAGCCTAGAGGATGGCTCTGCTAGGACTTATAGTAGGTTTGAGAGTCCTACACGAGAGGTTCTGGAACCCTCTCTCAAGAGACTCCGGGAAGCCTTGTAAGATCAAGAGGCTCCTGCATGAAGCTGCGGAATGGCCGAGAGGAAGAGGAAGACAACTGACAATACCCTCAGGGCATTGTCGGTTTCATTAAAGGTCTCTGTGGGAAAATCTAGAAAGCCTTGCAGAAGTCTCTTTAGGGCCTCGTTGGAGGCTCCAATAAGATCTCACAAGATACTCTAGAGGGCCTTATGGGAACTCGTATGGAACTCTAAGAGGCCCTGATAAATGCTCTAGCCGCCCTCGTAGTATGCTCCTGAGGAGATCATGGGAAGTTCTGTAAATTCTGTTGGTTTCCTGAAGAGCCTTGTTGGAAGGCTATCATGAGCCTCGTGGACAGCTATTCCGAGCCTTGTGGAAGGCTGTCATGAGCCTCGTCGAAGGCTATTGGAAGTCTTGTGGAAGGGTATTACAGCCCTCGTGGAAGGCCATTATGAGTCTCGTAGAAGGCTCTAGAAGCCATCCCGGAAGTTGCTTCAGCCCCTCTTTAAAGGCTATGCTTGCTCTCGTAGGAGGCTCTAAAGGTCCTCGTAGAAAACTTTGGAGAGCCTCGTAGAACCTATAAATATATGTATACACGTAACCGTGTCATTGTTATGTGCGTGCGTGTGGATCGGGATTTGGTTTCGTGTTACCAAAGAGTACTGGCTGTGTGTGATTTTTTATGTGTATGATTTTTTATGTGTGCGGAGCAGAAGGCCCCTAATTTGATCGGTTGTTTATGTTTTAGGTTTTAGAACAGTGCTAGCTGAAATAAATGCTAACCGAAAGTTTTTTTTTGTACTAAAATTTTTGCAAACAACACGATTTTGTTGTATTTTTCTGCAGCGATCCGAGTTAAATATTCAACTATGTGATAGTTGTGATAGTTGTGTTGTTGAACTCTTTACATTCTCATCATAAAGAGAAGGTATTGGTTTTATTTTAAAATCGAATTTCGCGGCATTGATTAAATTTCCACGTTTTGAGATCTTCTGATTCCGAAAAAGTAGTTTCTTTTGTTGGTGCCTGTCTTTCCTTTTTCGTATTGGATTGCCCTTTGGAAAAAATTTTGAGGAAACGGAAAGACAGGTCAAGTTCGAGAATTTTCAGCCAAATAACGCAAGGAATGAAAAAAAGTTTGAAGAAAAAAGATGTTTCTTTTTGGGAGCCCTCCATAGGATGATATTTACAACTTTTTGAGTTTTCTCAAAAAATCGAAAATAAAATTTTTTTAGATTAGAAAGATTTTTCCATTCACTTGAAAATTCGTCTCTTTTAGTTATATTCAACAGTTTATTACTCAAAACCAAAACTTTTTTTGTTTTATGTATCTTTTGTTACATTTCTTGTTAAAAATCGATCTCTGTTGATGAAAGATTCAACAACTGCTTCCATGAGAATTGATTTTCTGTTCGAAAATTCATCACTCATGAGAGATGAGGGAAGAGAAATGAAGACAAGAGGAAAAGAGGGGGAGTAAAGTAGAGAAGATGAAAAGGAAAGAAGATCAAGTGTAGAAAGAGAAGAAAAGGAAAAAAGAGAGAATAGATTTATGACAAAAAGGGAGATGAGTGAGGAAGAAATTTACGGGAGAGGAGAAGGTAACAATCAGAAAGAGATAGAAGAAGAGAAGAACAAAGTTGGAACAAGAAGAGAAGACAAGAAGAAGAGGAAAGGAGGAGGAGAAGAGAAGAGAAACAGAAAAGAACAGAAGAAAGAGAAACAGAAAAGTGGGAGAAGATAAAATGGAACGAAGTGGAAAAAATGGAAGCGAGATAAGAATTGTGAAAAGAAGGGAAGAAAAGGAAAAAAAGAGACGAAAAAAGAGAGAAGGCGTGACTATGAGAATGTAATAAAGGAAAGAAGGCACAATGTGAAGGAAAGAAGATGAGGAGAAGAGAATAGGCGACAGAGGGAGGAAGAGTTCTACGGGGAGGAGAGAAGAAAATATTCAAGAGGGAAAAGAGCTGGGAGAAAAGGAAAAAAGGAGAATAAAAGAAGAAGAGAAGCAGAGAGTTTAGCGAAGAAGAGGGGAAGGAAAGGAGAGAGTTAAAAGAAAAAGAGAAGAAGAAAAAAGTGAAGGAAAGAAGAGTAACTAGAAAAAAGGAAGAAGCAAAAAAGAGAGGGAGATAAGAAGACAGTTAGGATATGAAAAAAAGAAAGGCTCAAGAGAAGAGAGGATGAGCATAGAAGGGAAACAGGAAAAAAGAGAAAATAAGAGAAGAGAAAAGTAGAAGAGGATACCAAGAGAGAAAAGAAATAAAGAGAAGGAGACAAGCAATGAATAAAAAAAGAAGAGCAGAGAGAGTTGAGGAAAAAAGAAAGGAAAGGAGTACAAAATAAGTAAAAAAGAGAAGAAAAGAAGGGGGGAAGACAAAAATATAATAAGGGAAGGAAAGACGAATGAAAGAAAAAGGACAAAGAAGAGAAGAAGAGAGTTAAGACATGAACCGAGTTGGTAGAAGAAAAGAATGAAGGAAGGATAGAAGATTGGAAGGAGAAAGAGAAAGGGGAATAGAAAAGGAAGAAATGTGTGAGAGAGAAGTAAAGAAAGAAAACGATAGGAAGAGAAAGAAGGATTCAAGAGAATAAGGAAGTGGACGGAAGTTACGAGGGTAGGTGAGTTGAAGAGAGAATATAAGGAAGAAGTGAGAAAAGGATAAAGTAAGGAGAGAAAGAGTGCAAGAAGCAGAAGAGAGTTGGAAGAAGAAGAAGTAGAAAAAAAGGAAGAAGGGAGTCGGAGGAAAGGAAGTGTAAAACCAAGATGAGAAGAAGAGTTGATGAGAATAGAGAGAAGACGGAAAGGAGAAACAAAGAAAAGAAGAATTTCAGGACGAGAATGGGAGATAGAAGGAAAGAAGAGAAGAGAGTTGGGAGAAGAGAGGAAGAAGAGCAGAAGAGCACAGGAGAAGGGAAGAAAAGAGAAGAAGGGTAACAGCGTAGAGCGGAGAGGAGAAGGTGAAGAGAACAGAAGCATGGGAAAAGTGAAAAGGTAAGAACTGTACAAGATCGTTAACAGATGAGGGGAAACGGGAAGTAGAAAAGAAGAAATGAAGGAGAGGAGAGAAATATCGGAGAACGAAAGGGGGAAAAAAGAGAAAGAAAAGTGAAAAAGAGAAGAGAGTTGAAACAAGAAAAGGAGAAGAGAAGAACAGATTAATGAGAAAATGATGAGGAATAGAGGAAAGCACAAGGACGAAAACAGTTGAGTGACGGAGAGAAAAGGAGCAGAAAGGAGCAAAAAGGAGAAGAAGAGGAGAAGATGAGAAGAAAATATAAATTTTAAGAGAAGAAAAGGGTAGAAGAGACATAAGAGAAAAAGAAAGTCTGGATAGGAAGAGAATCAGATGAAGAAGAGAAGAACGGAATAAGAAAAGAAAAGAAGGAAAAAAGTTAGCAAAGAAGGGGAGAATGGAAAAAGAGGGTTAGTGGAAGAGAGAAGGAGATGAGTTACGAAAAGAGAGAAAAAGGTAAGAAGAGAACATGAGAAGAAGGAAACGAGAAAAAATAAAGCTAAGAGAGAAAAGGAGTAAGGAGGAGGACACAAGAAGAGTAGAAGAAGAAGAGACACTGGTCTCACAACCACCGCAGAGTCCGCCTGGGTGCAACCCCTGCCTCTGAATTAAAAAAATTTGCCAAATTGATTTGAAGACAATAATTAAATATCAAACAACCCTAATTTTTGATTATTATATCGCACAATAGGGAAGGGAAGTAGGCCTGGATAATTTCTAATGAGCGAGGGAGCAGTAGCTTGGGGCAAACGAATCCTGGTCCAGCTCTAGCCTATTCTCTCAGTTCAGGGAAACTAACTCATTAACGTGAAATTAATTAAGTTCTCTAGGTCACAAAGGCCCAGCTTTATATAAACCCTCAATAACGGGAAGCATTCCGCCAGCGGCGTCACTCCATTTTGGAGAAAATTCACTCTTCTTCAAGCCATCCCTTTCGTTTCTATACTTCGTTACAAACTCTTTAAATCTCTTCTCTTGCACCTTCCCTCCCGTACTTTGGAGTTTCATTCTCGATGCCATCCTCTCCTGTCGTATTATTTCCTTTCAGCCTGTCTATTTCCCTTATTTGCTATTTCCTTTTTCCCTCCTGCTTATATTATTCCAATCTTCCCCCTCACTCTTTATTACCTTCCCGTCTTCTTCTTTCACTCTTTTTACTGCTCCTTATAACAATCCTTCAAAGTACTCTGTCCACTTACTCATTTTTACATCCTTGTTTCCTCCCTTCCTTTTTCCTATTTCTCTATTTATCACCTCCCAGACCTTACCTGCCTTTACTGCTTTTCCTATCTCATTTATATACCTTTCCATTTCCTTCTGTCTCTTCTCATTCAACATTCTCTCATAACCTCGTTTCCATCTACTGTACTCTTTTCTGTTAATCTCCTAATTCCTCCATTCTTTTACACTCTCTTTCATTTCCCCTTGACCCTCCTTACATTCCTCCTCCCACCGTCCTTTTCTCACCATTCCCGCATTTCCTTTTGAGCATTTCCTCTGTTATCTTACCAATTATTATTATTATTACTATCCTCATTCTCCTTTGTATCGCCATTACAAATAACACCTGCTCTTTATCTTATACCTCTCCTCCCTGATCTCCGGTCCAGGGATTAAGTTCAACCCCTATTATTACCAGCTCCTCTCCTTTTCTTGAACCACCTTCTTATAACATTTCATACCTCCTCTTTACCTTCACTCCTACACTCACTTTTATGACTCCTTTTTCTGCTCCTCTTGTTCTCGTCCTCAGCCTTGTTTGTCTTTTGTAAGCCCATCCATGTTCCCATCAGTTTCATTACACTCTTTTTTTTTGCCTTGTTTGAAAGGCTTTCAATACTTCTTTTCCTCTATCCCAGATCTTCATTACTCCATCCACCCATATCCGATCCCTCCCGATTATTACCCCGCTACCCTTTCTTGCTTCTTCCCATGCACTCTACACTATCATCCATTTTCTTCTTCTCTTCTGCTAGGACATGTCTTCATTTTTTCTTCTCTGTTCTCCCTTTCAGTGTTTTCATTTCCTCATTATTTCAAATTTCCCTTCCTCACTTTCTGGCCTAACCAAAAATATACCTTTTCACTCCCATTTTCTTTACCCCTTTCTTGACCCTCATTCCAACTTCCTCTCCTGTTATACTATTTACTTCTATAGCCTTGATCACCATGTCCTTCTTTTTTCATTTTCCCTCTTTCTTTTCGTCTTTCTATCTGGTAATCTGCTTTGTACATTTTATCCTTTACCTTCAGTTTTTGTCCATACTTTCTCTTTATCTTTTACCTACTCGTCTCAATGTGTGTGAGGGAATACGTTCACGTCAGATTTTGGGAGGAGAAATGTTGGGAATTTCTGATAAGCTTTGGATTAAAGTAAACAAGAACGTAGATGTAGAACTGGAAACTTCGTTACTCGGGACAATTGGGTAAGGTGATGTGTAAAGGAATAATTTTTCCTCTCAAGACTGGGTCACCATTGGACATAGGTTTGAGGTTCCACCACAGAAACTAGAAAATGGCACAATGGTCCTGGTTTGAAAACGTAGGTTCATTAAAGCATGCAGGTTCATTAAAGCTAAATTAGTGTGTGCGCAGGTTAAATGGCTTCATGAAATTCTCAACAAGGCATCTGCATAGGTAATTAAGCAAAGACGAATTCCGCCCCTCATAATATCCAATACGAAATGTGGCTCAGAATTAATGGAATCACTCAGGAATCTTAGTCAAGGTATAAATGAGTAGTAGTCTATGAATCGATGATGCAAATTGTTTCAAAAATAATTTAGAATGACTTAAAACTTACCACTCCTCATTTCCTATTTCTTCCCTTATTTCCTCATTACGCCTTATGATCCTATTTTTATCCTTCACACGCCTCCACTTCGAGACCTTTTTTTCTCAACTGTTCCTGGCATTTTCCTATATCCTTCCCCGTCCATTTCTCCCTCTCCTCTATTGACACTCCTTCCCCTGCTTGCCTTTCTCCACTCTCCTCTATCGACACTTCTTCTCCTCCTTGCCTTTCCCCGCTCTCCTCTATCGACACTTCTTCTCCTCCTTGCCTTTCACCGCTCTCCTCTATCGACTTTTCTTCTCCTTCTTGCCTATCGCCGCTCTCATTTATCGACACTTCTTCTCCTCCTTGCCTTTCACCGCTCTCCTCTATCGACACTTCTTCTGCTTCTTGCCTTTCGCCGCTCTCCTCTATCGACACTTCTTCTCCTCCTTGCCTTTCACCGCTCTTCTCTATCGAAACTTCTCCTCCTTGCCTTTCGCCGCTCTCCTCTATCGACACTTCTTCTCCTCCTTGCCTTTCTCCGCTCTCCTCTTCTTGACTTTCGCTCCCCCTCCTCCCAACTTTCACCGAAACAAGTCACCCTGCCCTTTTTTGATCCCTCTTCCTCATCACCCCAAACTCACATTCTCTTCTCTCCCATTATTCTCTGATATCATACTTTCGCGATTCTCCCCTCACTCCTGCCCTTAGGAGCCCTGTTATTCAATTTTCACAGAATATCTCTTTCTTCCGCGTCAGTTCGTGATCAATATGATCTGTTATGTTGATGTTTCTTCACATCACCCCAACTTGTTTTGCCAGCTCTCTAGTTCTACATCTGCTACTTGTTTCTCCTTTTTTTACACCAGCCTTCCTTTGGCTACCTTTCCTTCAAGCCCCTTCAGCTTTCAAGCAGCGCTTTAACTCCCTTTCGTTCTTCCCTGCTCCCCAAATTCAACCCCCTTATTACGATAATAGTTCTCCTATACTCCCCTTCCCCTTTCATCACCATTCTCATCTGCATTACCCTTATTCCTCAACTCAACACCACCTCCTTTTTCTCATCCCCACGCCCTTCCACACTCTTTAATCATGTTCTCTATCTCTCCCACATACCTTTCTGCTCCTCCTCTATGCTGCTACCTTCTCTCACATTTGACCTGACCATCTATTCTACTTCCTGATCACTTCCATCTAGTATTTTTTTCAGACAACCACTCACACTTCTGCCTTTCTCTCCCTCTTCAGTACACACTTCCAACACCTGTACCTACCATTTCACTTCATAACCACGCATTTTACACATTTTTTCTTGTTCATGCATCCAGTATTGGCATCCTTTCATTTCCGCCTCCATTCTGAACGGTTCTACGATCATCTCCAACCTTATTTCCAGCCATTCTATATTCCCTCTATGCATACCATATTCATTCCTCATTTGCTGTCTCTCTTTATCCCATTTTGAAACTTCTGTATTGCTTTTCCTCAATTTCACCTAGACATGCTTGTGCAATTTTAATTCCTCCTACCCTTTTTAGCTTCTCTTAGCATACATCCTGGACAACTCAAACTCACTCCCATGACCCACCATAAGGATCTATCGTGATGACTTTCCACTGTATTTTGCTCCTTATACCCCCAAATCTTTACTTTGTAGCACAAGGCTGCCCATACTAGCATATCGAACATCCAAATTTTCATTCTCCAATCTCCTAGAAACTTCTCTTCTCTATTCCTTTAACTATGCATATTATTCCACTCGCACGTTCTTATCTTATTCTTTCAATCGGCTACTCATCTACTCCCATTACCTCTATAGCTTGTACAACACCCTCCTGCTGACAGAGTCGAATACTGCTCCAAAATCCATAGCGGAATCAGTGGTCCCGTCTTTCATTCTGCGAGCCATCGTTCCCCTCTCCATACTTTGTTACAGACTCTCCACATCTCCGTTCCTACTCCTTTCCACCCATACTCCAGAGCTTCAGTTTCCGTACCATCTTTTCCTGTTGCTTTATTTCTTTTCAGCCCTCCTTTTGCTTCGTTCACTTTCCCCAGCTTGTATTATTTCTCTATTCCCCTTTCCTCTCAATTACATTTCGTTCCTCTTATCTAATAGTCTTCTCCTCACTAAAAATCCTTTGAAGGACTCCGTCCTTTCACTCATTTTCGTATTCTGATCACTCCCCCCCCTTTGTCCTCTTTCCCTGTTTATCACCTCCCACACCTTTCCTTCCTTTACTGCTATCTCTATCTCCTCCATCTACCTTTCTTTCTCCTTCTGTCTTTTCTTGTTTGACATTCTCTCATACTCTTGTTTCCGTCTACTGTACTCCTTTTTGTCAATCTCTCCTCTCCTTCACTCTTTTACACTCTCCCTTATTTTCTTTCTACTCTTCTTATATTCCTCATTCCACCATCCTTTTCTCATTACTCCTCATCTCTTTTTGAACTGAGTTCCTCTCTTACCCTACCAATCACCTCCTTGACTCTTTCTTTATTCTCATGTTCCCCTTCTTCGTCTCTCCTTCCATCTCCTTATGTTTCTAGAGTGGAGGCAATAGAAACAATACTCAAATGAATAAATGTCGACTACGAATGAATAATGAGTTTTGTCAATTATCTTATCTTTCTTCGGGAGAGCGTTAGTTCAAATTTTTGGAAGTTGAACTATCAAACATTTCGAGAATTGGGATTTGCATTGTAATTGTTTGAATATAAATCTTTTTGCACTGATTGGACGACCCGGACGAGTGCTCTCCTCACAGGAATTTATATTCAACTGAAAATATTCTATATTTTATGATAGATCGTAAATTCAGTTATAAGCTTTATAGCAATTAAAATAGGAAGTTTTAGGTCCCTTTCAGATGGTATTAACGGAATTGGTATAATTCCGGAGGATTACATCAGGCTTGAAACACATAACTAAACAGTAAACCATAAAAAGCCCCAGGTTTGCACATTTAGCGAGAGTTGTTCTTTATCGGATTAAGTGTTTCCAGCTTGGTCGTGGTAATCCGTAAAAATAATGGAGCCAATAGGTTTTTTTTAGACTTATTATGAAACACTCAGCATTATTGATGCAGCTCCCTCGCAAATATTAAAAGGCACACAAATCCATTTTTCGCAATTCTTCATGGGAATCCACTGTTTCAAAAACAAACTTTCTTCCACAATTTTAGATTCTTATCAAACTCAAACTCAAACTACTTCCTTAAATCGAATTCGCCATAAAATTTTATCAGGAGAGTGGAAAATTGCAGAAAATGAAAACTCCAGAACAAAATCAGTAACCGACCGACAAGTTACGCAAGCTGTCTTCTCTCACTTTTTTACTCCTTCAATTCATACTTTTTGCTCGAGATTTTATTTATTAGACAGGAAAGAATTGATGAAGGGGGAAGGAGAAGGACCTAAAGAGGATTTAACATGGCTGGAGGGGGAATAAAAGTGTCTAATAGAACAAAAGGCGTTGTCGATGAATGGGAGGCATAGTGTCAGAGGTGAAAGAGAAAATAGCGGCTAGGAAAGGGGAGGATGACACAATGGTAAGAGAAATAAAAGGAGGAAAGAAGAGTCTGACTATCGTTTGCGTGTATAGGACAAGGAGTGAAGAGGAAGGTTGGAGAGTGGGGAAATGGGAGAGACTGAATGGTTTACTTTTAACGGCATTACCAAGGGAGATGAAAAAAAGGAAATAACGTTTCTAGGTAGAGGAGATACCGTAATAGATTACATTGTGACAGATAGAAGAAAAAGGAATACGATGGTTAGAACGGGAATAGAAAATGAAACAGGTTCTGAGCACTTTTCTGTAATGGCGACTTTGAGGTATAGAGGACCCAAGCGTGGCCAAGGAAAGAAAAGAGGTGAGAAGAAAAGAATATAAAACATGGGCAATCGAGGGGAAGGAGAGTTAGGTTGAGAGAATTTAGAAAACAAATGAACAATCAAGAGGTAGGGTATATGGGAGAGGAAGGAGCCGACCTGCTACTAGAAAACCTCAAAAGAGTGGTTTATAAGGTGAGGAAGGAGCTAAGATCGATAGGAGATGGAGAGGAGGGAAGGAAAGGATAGTAGGGCATAGGAAAAAGGGTAAAGGGCGATGGAAGGAAGGCGGTTGTGGGAGACATGGACAGTGGGTATGAGATAGGTTGAGAAGAGGTCAACGACGCAATTCTAAAACTGAAAAGAAACGAAGCAACAGGTGGAAACAGCTTGGAGAAGGAAGTAATGAAATATGGCAGGAAAGGGTTAGAAGGAGAAATGTAGAAGATTCGGAATAGATTTTGTAGAGGAAAGGGGTAGCCCGAAGAAGAGAAGAGAGGGCTGGTAGTGAGGCTCTCAAGGAGGTTCTAGTGAGACTCTAGAGGTACTCTTGTGAGACTCTGAAGACCCTTATAGGAGGTTTTTCAGGTCCTTCTAGGAGGGCCTCGTAGGTCGTAGGAGACTCTGGAGTTTCTTGAACTCTGGATGCTTTCCTTAAAGACCCTGAAGGCCCTCGTAGTTCTAGAGGTCTTTGTAGGAGGGCTTGGAGGACCTTGTAAGGGACTCTGGAGGTCCTCTTGTGAGGCTCCGGAGGCCCTTGAGGGAATTTCTAGAGGCCCTTGTTGGAGGCTTCAGAGGACCGCGTAGGAGGCTTAGGGGGTTTTTATACTATGTAGGCTTTCTTAAGAGCCCTTGTAGGAGGACCTTTTGGAGGCTCTGGAGGTCTTTGCATCTGTTCTGGAGGACACCTCAGGATCAAAGATTGAAATCGACCTTTTCGGAGGTTCTAAAAAACCTCGTGAAAGAGTCTAGAGGTTTTTGTGTATGGCTCTGTAGGTCATCGTGAGAGGTTCTGTTGGACCTGGAGGCTCTAGAGGCTTATGTAGGAGTTTATCAAAGAATTTTTGAGAAACTCTGGAGGTCCTTATGCGAGGCTCCAATTGCCCTTGTAGGAGGTTCTCAAGGAATTTGTTTCAGACTCTAGAGGTCTTCTTGTTAGTCTGTTGAGGCCCTGGTTGAAGCTTCTAGAGGCTCTGGTTTCTCCGGAGGCTCAGAAGAATTTTGTGGGATGCTCCACAGACCCTGCTGAGAGGTTCTGGTGGTCCTTGTGAGAGGCTTTGAAGGTCCTTACGGACGTTTTGTGAAGAATCAATAGGATGTCCTAGAGGTCTTTCAGTGAGGCTACAGAGGCTTGCGAATGATACTGTAAGAGGCTCTAAAGGTCCTTATGTAAGGCTCAAGCGGCCCTTGTAGGAGATTCCGGAAGCCTGGCAAGAGGCTCTGGAGGAACTCGTCCTTGTACTCTAGCGACTTTCTTCAGAGGTTTCACTGGCCGTCGTAAGAGGCTCTTCGGGAGCTTCTGGTCGACCTCTTAGAAGGATTCGAAGGATCTGCATGAGGTTCTAAGCAACCACGTAGTAGGTTCTGGAGCTCCTAGCGTGAGCCTCTATCTAGACACTCCCGTGGGAAGCTCTGAACGTCGTCGTGTAAGTAACGAGGAGCCCTCAAAACAGATTCTGGAGCACTTCGCAGGAAGCACTGTAGGTCCTACTACGAGGCTATGAGGTCTTTGTAAGAGGCTTTCGAGGCTCTTCAGGAGGTTCTGAAGGACCTTGTGGGAGGTTCGAGAAGTCTTTGTGTGAGAGTCTAGATGCTGCCATGAGAGATCTGGGTGTCCTCGTATAAGTCACTAGAAGCTCTCGAAGGAGATTCCGGAGAACCTAATTGGAGGCTCTAGGGGTTCTGACGTGTAGCTCTAGAGGCCCTTGCAGAAGGTTCTAGAGGATCTCGTAGATGTCTCCAGAAGCACTTGATGGAGATTTTGAATTACTTCGTAGGGGCTTTAGAGGTTCTCGTGTGAGGCTCTAGAGGTCCTCGAAGGATGTTCTCAAGGATCTTGTATAATGCTCTAGAGATCCTTACTCGGGACACTTGTAGGCGGTCCTGGAAGCCCTTTTAGGGAGGCTCTGGAAGAACTCGTTGGAGGCTCTAGAGGTATTTTCACTCTGCAGTGTTTGATAGAGGCTTTGCAGGCCCACGTGGGGGTGTCTTTAGAAATTACTACTGGAGGACTCCGCAGAAGGATATAGAGGGACCTGAGACCATCTGAGGGACCTGAGAGATGGTTCTGGATGTCCTCGTAGGTAGTTCGGAAATCCTGCTTCTCTCAAGATCTTGTAAATCCTCGTGAATGGCTTGAGAGGAGCTCCAGGAGGTTCGGGAGTACCTTGAAGGCAGCTCCGAAAGTCTTTAGGAGAGGTTCTGGAGAGCATAGTAGGAGGCTCAGTATTCCTCGTGTGAGGCTCTGGAGAACCCTAATGGAGGTTCTGCAGTCTGTTGTGGAAAGTTCTGGAGGACCTTGTAGGAAGCTTCATAGGTCCCAGTATGAAGCTCTGGAAGATATCATGGGAGGCTCTTCCGGCCCTCCTTGCGTGAGGCTCTAGATGCTCCTGTGGAAGTCTCTGAAGCTCGTCATGGAAGTTACGAGAAGCCCTGAAGAAAACTCTTGAGTACGCCAGAAGCAATGTACACTCTGGAGGCTATGTAGGTCCTAGTATGAGGCTCTTGAGGCTCTTGTGAAAGGCTTTTGAGACTCTTTAGAAGGTTCTACAGGATCTTGTAGGAGGCTCCTGAAGTCCTTGTGTGAGCCTCTAGAAGCCTTTGAAGGAATAACTTTAGGACCTGATAGGAGGCTTCGAAGGTCTTAGTGTAAGACTCTTGGAGCCCTTGTAGGAGGTCATGGATGGCTTCCCAGAAAGATTATTCTAAAAGTCTTCTTACTAGAATTGATAAAGATATTAGAAATGCCATGGATGGTGGTGTTGGTGAAAGGTGTTGGATGATCGAGTTCAAAGATGCCTGCTAGTTTTACGGGCGATCAGGTTTAGTGGCGAGGCTCTGAGCGTACACAAGAAATTAATTAAAACGAGAGTGGTCGGTAGCGCGACTATCCGTTACACGTTCGAAGTCCCTGGAACGAGTGACAAAAAAGCCCCCCATGCCGGTTCGTCATTAATCGAGTGTCGATGGCTCTGGTTGCACGTCTGCTCTCGTACGTTCAACGCTTCTATGTTATCGTTGTTCATTATTGTTCTTCGTATCAGGTTGTCCTGATGAAGTTGTACTCGACGTACTGTCCCGATAGGTTCCCGGGAAAACCGTTTATCTCCAGAGCTCTTGCTTGGTTTCTATCAATATTTGGTTAATCACATCCCAATACTTTACTTTATTTTATAATTATTGATTGCAAACAAATACGAGCGCGCTTCGCTTTGCGCACGATTATCCTCTTTTCCCAGCTTACCTTTTTTTTTAATAATCTAGAGAATAAACATGCGCGCGATAACCATCTCTTGGATATCCAAATGCTACAACTTTTTCATGAAATCCTTACTTTTTTTTCTTATCCAGCTTCATTCCAGTAATCCATCACTTACTTTTCCTTTATTTCATTCTTTATTCTTTTTGTTTCCTCTTATTTATTATTTCTTTCTCTTCCATTCCTTTCTCCTTTCCGACCTCATTCTCTGTGATCTTCTATAACCAACCTATGTATTTTTTTCTTTTTCTTGTCTTGCTGTTTACCTGATTTAGAATCGCATAATCGCCAGCGCCATTTTGCCCCTTTGTCTTTGTCCCTTCCTATACTTCTTATTTCCTTCAACTCTACTTTCGCATTTATCCTATTCATCATGTCTTCTACACCATCCTTCGACTCCCTCCTCTCTAAATTTATACCTCTCTATGTTCTTCCCTTTTTCCTTTCACCCATTCCTTCCCATCATTATTTCTTTTCATCCCAACCTTCCCTCGTTTCCATCCCCATTCTCCCTTCGAACTTCTGGATTGAGTCTTGCCTTCTTTCTAACTTCTTTCCAACTCCTTTACTTCCTGTTATGTTCTCCCTTCTTCTCTGGTATTTGCTATTAGTTCTGCATCCTTTTCTGCGAATTTTCGCTGATTTTATCTCACTTCTTCTTATCTTTCCTTAGTTCGGCATAATCACCAGCGCCATTTCACACATTTTTCCTCGTCCCTTCCTATACATCTTACTTCCTTCAACTCTACTTTTACCTTCATCCTATTCATCATGTCTTCTACACCATCCTTCAATTCCCTTCTTTCTGATTCTATACCTCTCTATGGTCTTCCCCTTTTCCTTTCACCCATTCCTTCCTATCATTATTTCTTTTCTTCCCAACCTTCCCTCGTTTTCATCCTCATTCCCCTTTC
>WSXT02007544.1:0-29731 GCA_011762715.2 Neuroterus valhalla | reverse complement strand
ATTTGCACGACGTGCGACACATTGGAACCTCCATGGATGACGCATCTGCGTCTCAAAATGAGCGCATTCTGTGCGGAATAATTCGCACGGGTGCTGCCATATTTGCTCGCACTGTGCGGGCATTTTGTTATCTGGGTAATGCTGACCTGCAGTTGCATGGCATAATAAGAATGTCTGTTTATCCAATCTTGTTTGTGTTCACCTAGCGGAGCAGTGATTTTTATATGTGTCCCGTCTTATGCTCCCGTTACGTCAGTGAGCCCTTAAACAAAAATTTAATCGGATTTGCATGTAACTTGGTATAAGTGGGTTTTCAGGATCTCTGATTTCGAACTTGGAGTCAGGTTTTAAAAATTTAATAGTGGCTTCAAAACGGTGTTTCGGCCGTTTGTTTTTTCTCTTTGTAGTTTACAGTAAATGTATAGCAATAACAACAAATGAAAAAGAGGAGTGTCTACAAAAAAGGCGCCTATTGTTGTTCTGTATAGCATTTATTTTAATACTACATCCTCATCTGAATCTAAGAGAGTGTCAGTGCCAGAATCATCAGTGTCGGGTACTTCGCGATAACAATAGTCGGACGCAAGAAAAGTCTAATCGCTTCTTCAGGAATCTTTCTACTATAGACATCATAAGACGGCTGAAAACATCTTGCAAATTTTTTTCGCGTAAGAACTTTCTTGCAAACTGTTCGCGAAATGCTTTGATGTCCCCATTTCGCGGTTCCTCTATTTTCTCCTACAATTCGCTAATTGGCAATGGGGCCCATTCCATGCTCATATAGCCATGTATGAGGATTTTCTGCACAGCTGTGGACATCATGTACCACGGATACAAATATACGATCCGTCTTTCTGCGGCGAGCTTACGGACTCCGAAATTGAAGATGAGGTCAAGGCGAAAATGGCTCCGCAGTTACGCGATGAGGAGGAAGAAGAAAATCAAGAGCCTCTGCGAGAAGTCCCAACCCCCAGTAAAGCTTTGGGATGTCTTGAAAAATTTATAGTGTTTGCTGAATCACGCCTATATCTGAATGAAGAAATTTTCGCAGCCCTCACCAAGCTCAATAAATTCTCAACGAATGAAAAATTTGCCATTTTGAAGCAATCTAGCATCTCTGACTTCTTTAAGAACAAATGGAATTCCCCGGCCCTGCCTCTTATGTTATGGAGGTTCGACTTTATTAGATCATGGTCTATGCATTGTCGAGTGTAAATGTCATGATACACTAAATTCTGTGTGAACAAATAGAAGCTAATTGTAATTTACAACTGATTTTAACTAATTGAATCACAAACAGCAAGCGAAGTGTAGATCGTGGAATCCCTGTTTCAGGGTATGCTACATTATTTTGTATAAATTCAACTAGTTCGTATTTGAGGAGTTATGTGATAATCAAGAAAAAAAAATGTTACCCATAAAATGGAATGTTCTCCTGTTTCATTCGATAAAGAGACTCTTCTCTTCATTGTCTCAGTCGACAAGAAGACTCGATAATAACCGCGTGTCTCTATCGGTCTCCTCCATTATGCATTCATTTTTCCAATATTTGACGAAAAGTCTGCTGTCCAACGGAAACCCCTAGAGAGGCTTAAGGTAGACCGTAGCGTATTCGGTCATCGCTGATTGGTCGAGGTGAATCACAGATTTTTTGTTGTTGCTTTGTTCCTTTGTTAAAATAATTCAAATAATGCAACATAAAGAAGCAACAAACATGTGATTTTCGCAAAAGTGTTTTGTGACCGTGACAACGAATATTTCGGTTATTCTTTTTTGACAAACCTTTCAATTCTGTACATTTTTTAATCCTTTGTGCGTTTTTTGACCTTTCCAATTAGAAAATGACAAAATATTGATATTTTGTGCTGAGTTGTGCTCGGCCAACACAACAAGAGTGTCTGATGACATTTTTTCAAATCTCCAATATTTTCGAGAACACCCCATTTCTCATTGCGAAATTTTAATTTTTCACAATGTGCGGAAAATAAATATTTTTAGAGCCCAAAAAGTAGGGTATTTTTGAAAATATGGGAGATTTGAAAAGTCGTCATAAGACAGTCTTGTTGGACTCGCCGAGCATAACTTAGCAAGAAATTTTCATTACAAAATTTTGATTTTTCACTATTTGTTGAACATGAGTGTTTTCAGGTCTCAAAAATGTGGGGTATTTTCTAAAATATTGGAGGTAAGGAATATTGGCATATGACAATTTTGCTGTACTCGCCGAGCACAACACAGTACAAGCATTTCATTCTAATTTTTTATTTTTCACAATTTTCAGGAAATAAATATTTTTAGATCCCAAAAAAGTGGGATATTTTCGAAAATATGGGAGATATAAAAAGTTGTCATGTGAAAATATTGTTTTACTTGCCGCGGAAAACTAAGCACGAAATTTCCATTCCGAAATTTTAATTTTTCACAATTTGCGGGAAATAAATATTTTCAGGTCCCAAAAAAGTGGCGTATTTTCAAAAAGATTGAAGATATGAAAAATGGTCATGAGACAGTCTTGTTGAATTCGACCAGCACAACTCCGCACAAGTTTTTCATTATGAAATTTTCATTTTTCACAATTTTCATGAAATCAATATTTTTGGATCCCAAAGAAGTGTGATATATCCGAAAATATGGGAGATACGTAAAGTTGTCATAAGATAATCTTGTTGTACTCGTCGCGGGAAACTCAGCACAAAATTTCAATTTCGAAATTCTATTTTTTTTAATTTGCGGGAAATAAATATTTTTAGGTCCCAGAAAAGTGGCGTATCTTTTGCTTTTTTTGTCTGCGGAAAGAAATTCTGGCTCGAACTGCGGCTTTATTGTTATTTTGAACTTGTTTTCTTGATTTTACCTTAATGTTTGGCATAAACTGTCGATTTGAAGCTTCTAATAATTGCCGTCCAATAGTTCCTACATATACTCAGCAAAGCAGAACCCGTAGTTTTATGTAGCTTATGAATACTAATTTGATTCTTTCTGATATATAATGTAATATTTCTTGTTCATGTGCATTCAGGTAGGCGATCATTTAAGGCAAAGTGGAAACCCCAAATAACGTTTGCGTATGGCTAAAGCTTGTGCTTGAAAAGCGGTAGTATTCGTTATATCACCCGAAGGTTACTTGATGATCAGAGTAATAATGAAGACTCGAATGCGTTTGTAGAAGGTCAAACAAAAGAAGATAGAACAAAAGAAAGAAAAGTAAATGGAGAACCGAATGCAGAGAATATGAATGAAAAAGTGGAAGAAGAGAAAAAAAGAAGGAGAATGTGGTAGAGAAAATAATATTTTTCAGAGCTTGGGAAAAGGAATGAAACAATGGCAAAGATAGAAAGAAGCAGTAAAGAACGAAAGCAAAGAAGGGATAAGAGAAATACAGAGCGGCAATTTGTAAGTACCTAAATGCAGTGCTTTGATAAATACATTGAGGGAGAAGGCACGAGTGCTGAACGCATATGGTATGTTAGATTGTCAGTGACAAGAATTCAAAATAGGAAACCAAAATGAATTGTCAGGAAATATTGATGGGAACGTCAATCATTCTTCTGAAGATGGACAAATAGCTGTAAGGAAAACCAGCAGGTCCATTTGTTCTGCTGCAGATCTATCACCGACCGATGAGGAAACAAAAAATGGTGACATACATATTTGTAGGCTCAGATGCATTAAATGGCAATTTGTGCGGTAGCATCGAAATCAGTAACACAAAATCTCAAGATTTTTAAGGCGAAAATGATGATAATGAAGAAAAGATGAATCAGTACAAATTTCTTCAAAGATAAGTCGGGCCTTCCGCGTGATGAAACTATGACACAGGAATTGGAAAAAGCATTATTAAACCTAATAACAAGCATATGTCCTTAAAGATATAAACGTGCTTTTGAGCTTGATAAAAATGTCACAATTACAGGATAAGGGTATCGTCCTTAACCTCCACATTATCAGAATTTCAGGTTTACATTGAGCAATATATGCAGAAAGAGACAGCTTATGTATATTCTGAGAGTAGAAAATAGCTGTTCTTGATTTAGAACATATTCTTCAGGCACTCGAGAGTGATGAGCAGAAAAGGGTGCAGCTGGTGATGCAGAAGAAATTTGCTCGAAATTTCCAACTGAAAGTAGCCGAGCGAATTGATACTGGAGTTGACCAAAGTGTATATAATCAACACTTAAGAAGTATGAGCGTGTATCACAAAGCGCATTCAGAGTATAACTATATGAATGATCCGGTTCTCGAATCAAAACATGTGAGTCATTTGTTTTAGTTGCTTTTCGCAGGAAGAAACAATAAGGACCAGTTCGTTTAGCAACTAGCGTTGCCCGTCAATGTGCAAATGTACTCCAAGAAGCAGCTGCGAATGCTCACTGATGAAGATGAGATATTATAATTTAATGTAACCGGTGGTGTTGTACTGAAGCCCAGAGACGTTCCGTGCTGTAAACTTTTATGGAACGTGTTTGTTCTTAGCAAGGATGTAATGTATATTACAATAGCAGAATTGATAACAGAAAAACATGACTCGAGAACTATTGAAAATTTTAGAGCCACTTTCCTAAGTTTTGCGAGGAAAGGAGGGATCAATCTCCCGAATATCAAGGTAGTAGTTGTTCATTAAAGTTGGGCATCAATCATTGCGTTAAATGAACACTCGAATGAAATGACAACGTTGGATTATCCAAATTTGGTGTATGACTGTTTGTTTAATAATGTTGCGCTACCAGAAAAGTTGAAAAGCATTCATAGCTGTTACGCGCATATGGAGAAGCTTGGAAGAGAAACAATCTGTAAAAAGTTTAGTACGTATAAATGGAGAACGCAAACTTTTTTCTGGATTGCATAGCTTGAATGATTCTCCATAATATACTAGAAGAATAAGACGTAATTTACAAAGCATTTATAATATCACTAACTACCAGCCGTGAAGAAGCTTTTGCTGGTATCGCTGTATTAGCTAAATATAAGAAGGAGGGTATGATGGATGAGGAGGTTGACACAACGGTCATGTAAGACAGGAAATCACTGTACGATGAAAATAAAAGCTCCCACGTCATATACAAAAATTCTTAATTTTACCATCAATATCTAAACATACGATACTGTGTCCAAGAGAAGGTATTAACAGCAGAAACAGATAAAAATCATTTATTTCTGTCCCGTATCAGCAGAATATGTGACTCATGCCTATATGCCATACGCTCGCATATTCACTGCTGTCTTGTTGAAGGAGGAGGTATCGTCAAAGCCACAATTAAACAACGGAACAGTTGAGGGTTTCTTCGGCTCCGCAAAGAGAAGTTTATTCAGACAACCCTTATCAACGCCGATCTCCCACTTTGTATTAGAAATGGGGTCGTAAATGAATCGAGTTCGTAACGTTTTGTTAGAGAGTTTATGCGTAGGAGGCAGCGTGCATCTGAGAAAACATAACAAAGCACTAACAGTTGTGAATCAGAAAGAAGTGGAAGAGATGCGGAAACTGAACAATTATTCGAAGGAATGGATGAGTAAAAGACTGACGGCAACTCGAAGGAAGGGAGTAGGTACAAATAAGAATATATCCAGAAAAATTTTGGAGCAAAAATAGGGAGTGAACGAACATAAGTTGATATAAAAAAATCTAGTATGAAAAAAATATTTGCTTGCATTAAAGAAAGAGGTGGTACGAGGAGGGAATGGAACTCCTATAATAATATGCCGTTTGAGGAAAAAGGAAGAATTCTTTCTAAATAAGAGAACATCCTCAAAAGCAACTAGTAGATGAATGGAACAAGCCGAAGAGGAGGAAAATGGCTAGTCATTTTGATGATAGGACTCTCGCAAGAATCTATAAAAGTGTGCAAGGATAATATGTGTTCATTTTGAACAAAGTAGACTCTTCTATTCACCGATTCCTATGTAGGATACGCTATTTCAAGAAAGAGGATATTACATGTCATATACTCGAGACAACTACGTCTTCGAAGTATATCAAAGTACGAAAGCTATAGGTTACGCTACCTTTGATTCGCATGCAACTGTTTATCGGACATTAGTTCCAAACAACTTCGGTTTGACGGCCTGGATCGACGGTGAGGTCATAGATTGCTTTGGAGCTGTAAACTTGTCATCGTGGGACAATGTAATATATATTCCAATAACAATGACATACATGATTGAAAGAGGTTATTGCATAAAGAAAAATATGCTACATCTGCAAAATTCAAGTTACGTTTTCCAGAACCTGGGAAATTACTGCTACCGCATCTCTATTCTAAACATTGGAGACTTATGATGGTTTGTATGGAGGCAAGACATACTTCTGCTTTACACGTGAAGACAAAGTTTACTAAAAAAAACCTGTAATGTAAACAAGACTTTTTCACTGTGCATTATCATAAACACCCTCGCAACGAGATGCACCATGGTAGTGCCATCAAGCTTGGATACCAAAATCTTCTTCATGGATTCGGAGATAAGCAAAGCCGCTCTCATGTTTAAAATGTTGCCTTGCACTATCAATGAAATAGTAGTTTTTCTTCGGACAGCTCAAGCACGTAACTTTCGCAATCAAATCTGATAGCTTAGCTCATGACAAGGTGGCTGTCTAGCAGCATATGAAGCAAGAAGACTAGAGGCAGAAGAGGTAACAGCTGTGGTTGGGGTAAGGCCAAAAACGTCTCCAGAGAGGGTGGTTCCATGCGCTTTGTACATGGCGCAAAGAACGTTTTTCGTTAAGTCGCTTGAATATTTGTAGAACCATAGCAATTAAGCATCAACTTCAATTCTCATGTCGATAACGGTATAAAAAAGTTGAGAAGTAAGCAGCATGTACGATAGTGAATATTCTGAAGGAGCTATCACGTTCCGAGTTATTCCATGAATTTCCCATTTTTATCGACTTTTCTCGCTGCCATGAACAAGTGAAAGTACTGCATTGCAAAGTTGATACATTCATCTATTTGAAAAATATTATGTTTGTTTTTAATATTATGTTTTCATGTTGTCCGTATCCCATTTATTTTTGGAAATGTATATTTTTATGTTTCAAATTCGAACCGTTTTCTTGAGATATTGCATTTTTTTGTTAAAAATGAATTTTTTGTTAAAGATTGAACCATTCTAGTAAAAAGTTCACCCTTTCAGTCCAAAATTCGTCTTTTTGCTTTCAGATTGAACTACTTCAGTTAAATATTCACAATTCCATTTGGTTTTACATCATCGATTGTAAAAGTGTGATGATTTGTTTGGAATTTAGTTTTTACTTTCAAAAATTTTTATTTTTGTTTCGTTATGAGTAATTTATCTTAACTGACAACTTATTCCTATTTGAAATTCCATAGTTTTAGAATAAAATCCTTCTGTTTAGTTAAACATCCTTTTTTCCATTTCAAATTTGAGTATCCAAATTTTCGTTGACGATGTATCTTTTTCAGTAAA
The DNA here is from genome assembly GCA_011762715.2 of Neuroterus valhalla. Classification (NCBI taxonomy): domain Eukaryota; kingdom Metazoa; phylum Arthropoda; class Insecta; order Hymenoptera; family Cynipidae; genus Neuroterus; species Neuroterus valhalla. Next base: position 22,309 of record WSXT02007544.1, on the reverse strand, counting down.
AGTTAATTCATCTGTTCGAACTCAACTCCTCCAGTTGAAGATTTTTTGTTCTGATATAAAATTTATATTCTTGCTTTGAAATAGGTTTTTTGAAGCAAAAATGTTACTGTTCCCTTTTTGGTTGAAAATAATTATTTTTTGAATTTGAAATTCGACTATTTGTTACGAACATTGTATTTTTTCTTGGAAAATATTCTTCCTATTTAAAGAATAATCTTCTTGTTTTAATGTCCACCTCCATGAACTATTTTGTTGAAAATACTTTTTTTTTATAACGTTAATTGATTTTCACAATTGTAGGTTTAACTGTTCAAATTTTTGTGGAAAAATTTGCTATTGTTGTTGTTGTTGTCGAGAATTTGAATATTCTTCACAAAATTTATTTACTTTGCAATATTTGATCTGTTATGTTAAAGGATGTTTTGCGACAAATATAAATATGTTACAGTCCAACTCCGATAACTTTCCAACTTCGGGGCTGTAGGGGCGGAAAATTCTAGGAATTGCGGACTTATCGGATGCCCCCTCTAGTACCATGATATTAGGTCTGCGTCTGCGCAATAATGTCATAAATATTTTTGTATGCACAATAGGTATTTGTGTTTATAGGCTAGGCCGGCTAGGCTAGAATCTTCATTCTTTTTTTCTTAGAGTATGTACGTATTCCATTCAACAAATTAAAGTTTTTCCCCTTCGCTCCACATTCTTTTCAAAACAGTAAGAATCACACAATTCATTCTTTTTTCAGATTGAAAAATGATTATATAGTTTGGGGTTATGTGCGTGGTTTGACGTTTATCCATTTTACAATTTATGCACAATTTCACATGAGATGTGTTCTGTAGAAAAATATGATACGCTCTCCAATAACATCATAATTATTTATAGAAATAAATATCACTTTCATCACGTACCTTTTACAATCAGCCCACCGATATGTAAAGCTTGAAGTCTCATTTCGTGAAACCAGGCATACACAGCTCTATCTAAATTTGCAAATGGCAATTTTCGAAGACGTTTTCTTTTGCAGAATCCCACCATCTTGACCAACTTTTCGATTGAATCGCGATTATCTGACCAATATCGAATGGTTTTTTCAGTGACATTGCACTCAATGACAAGCGCTTTTATCGATTCTCCTTTTGATAATCGATTTAATATTGCTAATTTATCAGCAGCACATGAATTAATGTTTTTTCTTTCCGTGCTGGTCTTCAAATATCGTGTATTTTCTCGCATCCTTGATTTTTACATCTTAGTAAATATAAACTTTACCTGTATGTACACGATGTACACCTCCAATGTTTACCGGTAAGCGTGAAACAACCTGACAGTCTGACACCGGCTTGCGCAGGCGCAAATCATGTGCAAAATAGCACACGTAGTGGGAGAACCCTAATTAGTGTAAGTGTCGTACGTGTGATGATGTTTTGAGGGGAGTGTACACTTATCGGATGGCAAGTTATCGGAGTTAGACTGTACTTTTAGAAATATTCATGTCAACCAAAGAGTTGAGTTCTCTATAAGGCAATTGAAATGTCAACCAGAAAATATGAATTTTCGACCTTATAGTTGGCACCTCTACCAAAATAATGAATGCCCGTTTTCTCGGCGTGTAGCGCTGCAAGTCAACTCGTTCATTCACGCGCTCGAGTGATCGGTGGATAATCCGCCCAAGTCCGAGCCCTCGGACTCCGAGGGAGATAATGGTTTGAAAAAGGTCCGAGAGCTCGGCGGATTATCTGCCGCAAGATTTTGGCGCGCATTCAGACAATACTAGCGCCGCCTTGCTGCCGAAAATAAGCATTCAGGCGTGCACGCTTCAGAGCAGACGTACCATTTCCCTTTCTGTGTAATGAAACTCATCATTCTTTAGATTAAGGTCTTCACTAGTGTTTTCACTCCTTACATATAACACAATTTATACTAACGAATAATTTCTTCCTTTTTGTTTCATGTGAGTTTCGGAGGTAGACGGTTTACGTTCGACTTTGTGCCAGGCCTATGGTGAATCTTGTCGCTAGGCAACGATGGACAGATGCCGAAATGAGCGCTGTTAGACACCGTTTTGGGGACCACATCTTGATACGTACGATTCCTGAGACTCGTGCAACCCAAGTTGTGCTGTCGGAAAATAAGGTGCTAGGGCGACGGTCCATAGCGCAAATGAAGGCATATATCGGCAACCAGCACAAGAAAATTAACAAGTAATCTTAAGATGTTATACATGTGTCAATTGCAGAACCTGAGTGCTTTATATGTTGTCTATCTGTTTTTTCTTCTGCTCATAGCTGTTTTCCCTCAAAAAGCTCTTGCGGAGAGGATAGGCTTTCGTAGAGTAACTTGAATCATACACTATCTGCTCTTGTTCTTTCATGCATGAAACTTTGAAAAACCCATCCAGAAATTTTGTTATAAAATTTCTTTCTCACTTTTGGGTGGAAGTCACTTCGATCGAACCCAACATTGCAGATATATTTTGATAACAAAGGGTTTTTCATAGAACTTTCGCGCAAGTGAAACGCTCTATATGGCATTAATATGAAAAATTGTAATCTCTTTCTATATGTATTTTGAAATACTACTGTAAAGTTTCAACGTGGAATGTTAGATATATACTTCTGTAATTGTCCTACAAAATAATGTGCTCGTCTTTGCAGTGCCCTGCACGAATCCGAAAACTATTCGGGACAGAACATTCTTTTTTCCTCTCCTCAGTTGTATTAGGAATTTTATGAAGCTTGTTTATACTTATTAAATTGATATGGACATAAGGCTCCAGAAACAAGTGGTTTCTAAAACATTCATTTTACTACCCTCTCTACTAGGGTATCAAATTTGACAATATAAGCAAGGACTCTCTTTCGGCCGATAGTCGAACATTTTTAATAAGTAATTTCAGGAGGCTATTGAACCGTTAACCGAATCTGAACATGCTAGATATATCCTGATAACGTAGTGCTTTATGGCTTAGCTTACGCGCAAGTGAAACTGATAAAATATTCCTTCTCATCAAAGCTTACTAAGGTTTTCGGTTAAAACCAGATATAGGGGAAGATAATTTGGATAAGGGAGATTTCAATGATAATGATTCCAATGATGAAGACAGCAGTCCTACGAAACTGAATACATCCTTGCATTCTTCATCCTTGTGTACTTTAGATAAAGCAGTTCATAGCACCCACCCGAACTAGACTCTGGTAAAATGCAGGTCACGAAATCTTATTTGAGCGTGATGCACAATCTTATTTGAGCGTGCCGGGCAGGCGCAATACTTACATGCCCAAGTTGGGATCACTGGTACCCAAAGCCAATATGAAAGAACGAAATTATCAGAGGTAAGGGGAGCCTTGTGGCTTAGTTGATTTTAGCGAGCAGTTAGGTTTGCTGAACGATTTGAACTTTTGGAAAAAAGTAAACCATGATTTAGTTTTGGATGTAAGCATGAGTGAAATGGAAAGCAGGTGGAACCAGGACTTATTTTACTTCTTTACACCAAGAGAATCTTTAGAACAAGAAGTAAATTTAGTATTCGTTTGTAGTTTCCTTGCTGGAAATTAGAAGTTTGAAATTTGAAGAAACGTGGTAGGATCTTTTGTACGGGAAATACTTGTATGGTGTTGGTTGTGGCTTTCGGCATATGGTTATACGGTCTTGAACGACATGCAAGTTATTGTTGAGATAATTTCCAATAAATATCATCTAACTCCAAGGAGCTATCGCTTCATGGTGGTTGTGACTCGCCGCATGTGGAAATATTGTCCAAAAAACTTGAAAAACACTTTTTGAATATGAAAATGATTTTCTATACCTTATTAATTGTTGTTATTGTATTACTCTTAGAATCTTCGTGAGAAAATATAGCCTCCTCCCTAAAAAAAAAAAAAAAAAGAAAGACCTAGCCAGCGCGCATTCCGCCTTCCAGGGAGAATTGCAAGCGACGCTTCCAGGAGTGACCGGCTTCCAGCCTTCTCTCCATCTCTCGTCCTCTACAACACATCGAGCCGGTTTCAAGGCGACGGTTCCAGGAGGAACCCACCTGGAACTGGCACTCCACCAGGCAGAGAAACCATCCACCATCTACCCCCTTTTAGATCGAGTCAGGAAATCCCCCACCCCCCTCGGTCTCTCATCAATTTGCCCCAAATTTGTCGTCGAATCGCGCTCCCGTTTTCCATAGACGCGGACGCCGACGCTGACCACGCTGACTTCGATGTTTCCGAAACTGTGGAAAGCTGTTGAGCCGAATTGAGGAGACCTACTCTACCAACACGCTTGTGCTGCAGCACCCTCGATTTTGGACGCAAGCATGCCCAAACTGGGAAAGAAGCTATTCTCATTTGTGGTAGCGTTTCGATTCGCGCATTTGGTGTTGCAGTCATGCCTGCTGGGCACACCGCTGATTCAATCTTTTCTCAGTGCGGATTCGTCGACTTGATCGTGTCGACTTATGCCTATTAACAAGCGCTTTGTTAATCGTTCTACACTCTTGGAAAAGATTAGTACAATTAAGCTCTGAGAAGAACTGTTTTTATTTTCGTTGAGGATGTTTGATGAGAAAAGAATAGTTCCTGGAAGGCCACCGTACAACTGGTTCTGAGGTGTTTTTTACACTCTCATTCTGAATGAGAAGGTATTGGTCTTTATGTGAAAATCGACTTTCGCGGAATCTATGAAATCTTCACGTTTTGGGACCTCCTGATTCCGAATAGTAGTTTTCACGTTGGTGTCTGTTATCGTCGTTGTCGTCGTCTGTATACTCCACAACTTTTGAAAGACTAATCGGATTGGAATGCTCTTTGGCACACTTTTTGAGGGACCAAAAAGACAGGTCGAGTTCGTTAACTAGCTATTTTGGAGGAAGAATCAAAGAGGGGGAGCATTCTGACAATTTTTTTGGACTTTTTTTCCAAGACTCAAAAATTGTAAGTACAATTTCTTGTCACACGTAAAAAGCGAAATAATTTATTCTAATCATTTTTTTTCGATAAAAACAAAATTGTCAGAGTTACGGAATTTCCAAAGTTCAAATATATAAAAGATAAGAATTTCTAGTTATATAACGCAAGATTGAAAAGAAAGTCAGAGAGAAAAAATGTTTCTTCTTCGGAGCCCTACAAGATCGTGAATACAACTTTTTGGAATTTCCCGAAAAATCGAAAATTCCAATTTTAATCGCACAACAAATAATGAGAAATAATTTGTGAACTCGATAACTATCGAAAAAACGATCATATTCGATCGTGCTTTGGCACCCTTTTTAGGGGACCAAAAAGACAAATCGATTTCGTACAAAAACAAAAAAGAACAATAGTAAGATTTTCTTTTGTCAAACTATGTAAGGTACGAGAAAATATAAATGAACCTAAATTGTGCACTAAAAAAGGATCTACAAATTTGGTAAAATTACCTTTTCAGTAAGACAAGTAATTTTTTCGTTGCACATAAAAATTTGAAGAAAGAAAGGCCAAAAATAGAACGAAAACAAACGAGAAACGCCCCACCATTGCTTTGTCCTTCGCTCGCACTCGTCAGCGCTCCGGCATCCCCTCAAAAATCCTGTCGTGACGCATTGCGAGCTCATAATAAACTCGCTCTAATGATGAAAATGAAAATTTAGTCGAATTGAGATTTTGCGAAAAATTGTCCAATACTATAGCGGAAAAATGGTTTCGCCGGAAGTTCGTCGCAAGCTTAAACTTCCTTGATCCCTTTTTAATGTAAAAGTCTAAAAACATTGATTCTCATTCGAATTGAATAAACATAGATTAGGAATTAACTTTCGACATTTCCCTAAAAACTGTCACCTCCGCTAAAGTTTCACGAATAAAACGCAAGAAGAAATTCGTAAATTCGTTGATGAACGAATTAATTACGGTGAGTTTAATGTGTAAAACCATGGTTTTTTCAATTTTAAAAAAGTCAGTTTTTATTTATTTACTGGGAAATTAGCAACCCGAGAAAGAAACTGTAAGTGGCGACTGAAATTCATTTTTCAAGAGCTATCTAACGACATCATAGGATTTTTCAAATTCGGAATTTCACTTTTGATACATGACGTCACAGCGTTTACTCGTCTTCGAGCGCCTGTCGCTTTCTTATCCAGAACTCCTCAATTGTGATAAATAATAAATATGAAGAATCACGTGATATGTCATGTAAGGCTGGAATACAATAGAAGTGTGTATATTTCTAAATAAAAAACATTAAATCTTAACATTCTGCAGTAAGTTCTTGAAACTTAAATACTATAAAATAATATTACAATTTCTGAAGATAAGGACTCTAAACTAGGTTTTGAAATAATATAATATTTTGCTTTTGAAACAAAATGTACTAAATATTTTAAATGCACCATATTGCAATGTATTTAAAGTTATCCATCAATCTAATTTTACCACAGCCATTCAATCTCCTGTTTTCTGAAAAAGTCTCGATCACAATGAATAATTAATCATTTATAAATACAACATGCCACCATGCGAGGTCAAAAGTAATTAATCGAAATCTTGAATAAACATAAATTATGTAATGTACTTCAGGTTATACTGGCTCCTAGAAGTTCATATCTCCCTCTTTTAAAAATTTTTAAAATCCTTGTACAGAAATTGAGATTCCATCAATTCTACATATCTAGTTCCTGTCTGAAAACTTGTTATGGGCACTCCCCATCTGCTCGGAAATTTGTTCTGACTACGCACACAGCGCTCATAGTTTTGTCTGAAATTTTATTTCGTTTCTTACATTTTACATCTATTTCAACGGAAAATACGCTCTCCGAAGCTGTATTAGAATTTGGAAGACAAAGAACACATGTTACTTCATCGCGTAAGTGAGGAAAAGTGAACTCTCCTTCTGGGGCTGTACAATTCAAAATTTCGAACCAAAATTTATCCATTCAATGAACAACAACATCGGAAAGATCTGTAATTTCAATTCTCTTTTCCAAATCAAGCGCCACTTCAGAACGTGAAAAATCTAACTTTGAAAGTAACGGGTGATTCAAAGGAAGTTTTTCTTTCATTCCGAGACATGCAGTAACGTAAAGTTGCAAACAATTTTGTCGGATTTCTTTAACCTCGTCAGGTGGCACGTTAGTGAGGAACTCGCCGCATTCAACTTCCAAATTTGAAGAATCTAATTTGACTTGATCACCTTTATCCACTGGATCTATGGAGGCAACTGAACTAAAAAAATTTTGGGTTTCAAAGAATTACTTCCTATTACCCAGGAAAACTTCTCGCTGCGTTCTGATAATGTGTGAATTACCACTTCATCGGTTTGAAATTGTGCGTTGAAAACATTAAAGTTATTCATTACAAACTTTAAAAAAAGAAGATAAGCTTCCACAGAGTCATTTTGCATAAGCTCCAAGTGCTTTAGGACTTCCATTTAACTAATTCCTCGCAAAAAGGGGGCAACTTTTCGCAGCTTCTACTGGCGATGAGAGCAGACGAATGACAAACGCAGTTCCTCAAAAATAAGTTTGGCATATCAGCTTTCGAATGCGTGGAGAATGAATTTTTACAACCAACCATGACCGACGCGTTGTAACATTCAACACTGACAATATTTTGCATCGGTATATCATTTTTTTTTATCTTTAAATGCCTCATATAAATTTTCTGCAGAACAATTTTTAGCGTCAACAGTATTCAGAGTTTATAACCGATTTACAACTTTCTTTCCAATGGAGAATGATACTGTACCATAACACACATTTACTTTTTGTTTGAAATGTCAGTTGGTTCGTCAGTTGAAGCCGAAAATTTAGTTGATTGGAGAATTTCTATTGTTTTCTCAGTCTCGCATTGCGCCAATACGTTTTTAATAATTTGTGTGCAGTTAGTTGATGTATGAAGAACAAGATCTTTTGCAATATAAGAATCAGGGAAAACTTCTCTCAAGCAAGGGACTAATTCATCAAAAAAATCAATAGCAACATTATTAGTGTCAATGAGATGAGCTAATTTTATTTCTGCACATGTTACTCTTTCGGAGTGACTCTGACTGGTGGAAGATGGCAAATCATATGCATATTAAGTTGCGGCAGCAATTTTAAAGGCCAGGAACCGGAATAGTACCATAATTTGTTGCTATCTTGTTGCTAATTCATTACCCAAGAAATAATTTCGTCGCTCATGCCGTTTCCGGGAAACGCGTTGCCCCCTACATTAATATTAGGCTACGGCAGTATCATATGCTATCTTAAGAACGAAGGGAGCTATCGATGCGAGCCTGGCAGCTTATTTTGTTGCTATTTTGTTGCTGATTTATTACGCAAGGAACTTACTATTTGGTTAAAAATGAATCTTCAATAATAATGAAAATCATAATAATGGACATAATAATAATAATGCAATATAATGATGCATCAGGTTTATTCATAAGGTTTTATTAATAAATATGAGGTAAATGAACATGATCGAAAATTCAATCCTGTTAACATCTGTGCTGGTAAATTCCGCATTGACATCTTCATGACTTTCCTACTGAAAGCATAAACACTGGCACAATTGGACTGGATGACGCGTGAGGGGACGTCACATGTTGGCACATCTGTGGTTCCATGTCACGAATCATGCCATTTAAGCCCGTGAAATGTGGCTTCAAGCTGTGCGATGGCTTATGCTTCGTAATCATTTCATTTTGTTGCTGCTGTTGCTGCTGCAGCATCATGTGTTGTTGTGGCTGTGATCCTTTTTCGTCCTGCTGCACACTGTAATTTTGGTAATGTGGCGAGGGGGAATTCCTATGGTGCCACTCACGGACTCTCCTACGCTTTATGTTCCTGAATTGAAGAGGGAAAACATTTGATTGAAGTTAATAGTGAATAATATGGATTATAAATGAAGGACAATTTTCTCCTTAAAAGTAAATGAGAAGAACAATAAACTTACCACTTTTGGTTTATTATCGTCCTCGATACTGAGGATGCTCGCTCAGGAGTTGTTGGTCGTATAGGGGGTACATTATTCGCCGTTTCCTTTTCTGCCTTAATTGGAGTACCAGGTGCCTCCATGTCTCCTGAGGCACCACTTTTTGTACCGAAGAACCATGATAGCAAACCTAAATTCGAAAATACAAAGTGAACTAAGAACTTGGAGGCAAATAACGCACGATATGGAAAAATTAAAGAAGATGAAATGTCTCGGGAATGTATTATTATTATTATTATTATTATTATTATTATTATACCATTAGGCCAAATCCCTTTCGGGGTAAGAGAAAGTCGTTTACTCTTCATCATTGTAAACGAATTGTTGTTGGTCAATTTTCGCACTACGGAGGTCACCAGTCTCCTGTAAGATTGTGTTATGTATAATATAAACGCACACATACATATGCATATACACATTATATATAGTTCAAAAAATACAAATTCTCAATAAACAAACAATTTTATTATGAATTCCAAGTCAAGTTTTGAAGGAGTAAATATAAGTAAATATAAGTAGATATAAGTATAATCATGTAGCTCTGTAAATTAAATGTTCTTCTAAAATCTTACAAATTTGGTACAAATCCTTTTTGATAGGAACAATAACGAACAATCAAAAATTGTAATTTTGGCGAAACTATGCAGGTTGCGGGAATTTATAATCGAAACAAATTATGCGACGGAAAAGATTCACAAATTTGGTACAAATACTCTTTGATAGGACAATGCCATATTTTCTTTGTATTTTTGGTATCTGAAATTGCTGCGACCCAAGAAATTCTTAAATTTGCCATATCGAGACCTCCTCTTTGAGGAAGCAGTACCTACATTCATTCCTTATTGTCATTCCTAACTTTGAACTATTCTGAATCTTGTTACATGTTCAAATGTACTTACCCATTTTACTCCAAAAAATTTTCCAGGTCAAACAATGTGGGTACTTTTGGAAATGTGGCAGTTGCGGCAGTTCAAAAGGATTTGAACGAGCAATTGACCGTCTTGGCCTTGGCGCGTGAACCTAGTCGGCCTAGTATGCTAGAGAGGGGATAACGCGTTGCTATGAGCCAAGTTGATTGGACAAATAATCTTAGAACTAAGTTTTGTCCAATCAACTCGGCTCATAGCAACGCGTCATCCCCTCTCCCGCCTACTAGGCTGACTATCCGGACGCTCAATTCATAGTCGATTTGTAACAAAGATGTAACGGTTTGAGCAAAGCACCTGCCGTGCAGTGTTGTCAGATGAACTTGACATTTCGATTTTACATGACGATTATAAACTCCCCACTTGATAGATGGAACTGGAGAAATGCCACCACATCCACTAACCAATTTATATTGTTCGACTGTACGTTATGTAAATCAACAGGAAAAAACACGAATATGAGTGAAAACATCGTTAATCTGGCAACACCGCACGCTTGTGGAGTGTTGGACAAATCATTAGGCGAAACTTGTACCTTATTTTTGGTACCTGATTTTTGGTACTTGTGAGGGTGCGCACGGACCGAAATATGCGGCAGTGATTCCATATTTCCTTTCAAACTGGGAAAAAGTGTAAAGGAAAATAAAATTCTTTAATTTCCGAAGCCGTAGGCCGAGACTTCCCCTACCCCTATTCAAAAAATTTCAGGAACCGCTTGCATTGAATCATTTCCTAGCAAGTAATAAAGAAATGAATTTATTTTATGAATATACCAACCTACATACATTTATTATCAATGAATACAACGTAAAATTTTGTCAAGAATGTCGAGCATAAAGTGCCGCACAATAGGTGTCTTTGCTATAAATTTTAATTCAAAATATTAACCATTGATATACTACTTTTGTTGCATTTTCTTAGCCTTTTTTGGCTCGAATACATTTTTAACACAATTGTAACAATCTTATGTATAAGTGTTCCCTTTTTGTTATGTAATATTTACAGAACGTGTCCGCTGGGAAGTGGCTCGCAGAGGTTTGTGAGAAAAGAATCTTATTCTTTCAGATCAGACATCTGCGGACCTGTGATCGATCCCCAGCGAAGAATGATTTTTTTTCAATTAAAAAATTCAATATTCGAAAACTTGATCATTCGAATAATGATAAGAAGAGTTAACATATAAAAATCAACATCATCATATTACCATCAAATATCCGCATGAAAAGGTCAACATAATAAATTAAAATTAAATTTGCGTAATCTCACAAGCCTTAGTCGAAAGTGGTTCACAGGGGGTTGTAAGAAAAGAATCTTATACTGTCCGTAGCTTAGCAGGTTAGAGTTTCAGATCAGACATCTGTGGACATGTGTTCGATCACCATCGGGGGAAAATTTTTTTGTTCTCAACTTCTTAGAAGCCTCAGTCGAATGTTGCTTGTAGGGGAAGAGAGCAATTTTCCACCCCTCATATTAGAAATCAATATTTCAATATGTAATTAGTTATTCAAATATCGATAAAATCAGAAGACAATATAGAGGTATTATAGGTAGAGGAGACAAGCCAGCACACAACGCGGCATTGGACAAAAAAGACACAGCAAGATTGGACAAAAAGAGACAGAGAAAGCCGTGGGTTAAAATCTCCCTCTAACACATGCGCTTTAGACGGAGATAGGCGATACCCAATTCTCTTTGCTATATTTTGCTTGCAGATGCTTCCAATTACATAAGAGCCTATTGCTTGTCTCCTCTATCTATAATATTTCTATGGCAGACGAAGAAAACTCATTCTCACAATGTATACCTATATCATATAAAATATTGGTTTCACAACAACCGCAGGGTCCCCCTGGGAGCAACTGTCTTTCAGGAAAATGGCACAAGCGCTAGTTATACCGCGGTAAAATATGGCCACGTCTCACGAACGTGAGATGAGTGACCATTTATATTTAAATAAATATATATATATATATATTAGAATTCAACTGTGCTTGAATCAATATCAAAAAATTTTGTAGATGGCGAGTTTCTGTCAATGGAATTCTAACAAAGCTTGTGTTCTTCGTCCAAAAATTCAAATTTTTCATCATTTATTTTATTTATTACTGCAACAAAAAAACAACGCGTTTCATGACGCGTAGTTCATTCACTTCAGCTTAAAAAAATTCAAGTTTTGTTATTATTTAGATTTTTTCTACGATTCAAATAAAAAGTACGTTCGTCTTGATTGAATGATGCTCCAATTTTTCAATTAATGCGCTGAAGAAAAGAAATGAGAATGCTCTATTTAAATAACCGAAGGCCTATACGAAGAGAAATGGCTAGTATAAAATATCTGACACTTTTATCTCCAAAAAACCGTGAGGGCTTATGCAGAATCTGAACTGAGCCTCTTGTTTACAGTAACGAACGCATACACGCACAACCGTTTCAAGCATTTTTATATTTACAATGCCTCTTGGTCGACTTATTCGTGATGATGTTTTCGAAAATTGTTCTTTTTCTTCGAAGTAGGAATAGGATAGCATTCAAGCGCCGCGCTAAAAAGTACATGAAAAATACTAACCTTCTATTTTTCCACTAGTTCCCGATAGGTTGATGCTTCGATTTTTGAAATTCCAGACACATAACAATCTAGTATCATTAAGAATCAATCTAGCAATGTAAGGTTGATTACGGCCCGATATAAATTGCTTGTACTTTGTTTTTGACATTTTAGCCTCTCTTGTATCATAAGAGTAATAAAAAATGTCCGTATTTTCATTTGGCTTTTCATTCGTCATTTCGCACGAAAAATGGACAAGTTTATCGTTACAAATACTTTCTATTTCGCTGGAATTCAGTTCTTCATAACTTGCATCATTTTTTGAACTTGAAGTCCTATCGATTCTTATATGGACTGCATCGTTTGTACCTGCAGATTTATCTAAAACACTGTTGCGATTTCCTACTACCATTGAATAAATTAATGAAGGCAGCAATTTTTCCTTGAAGGTTTTCGCTTCGGAAATCGTTTTCCAAATAGCGTCTGTCTTGACAACAATGCGAGAATTCAGATACACTTCATCTTTAAATTGCACAATCTTACTCACAAAAGTCTTGTTCTGCGACTAAAGCTGGCCTACCGCGACACATTTTGAGAAGAACGCCTCAGTTCTCACATCGAAAAACACTCGCGTCGATACGACCGATCGTAACGAATTTACGACAAAATACAGTGTGGTAGCGTGGTGCTACACGAGAACCAAAATCCGCGACTTACAGAAAATAAACCCTTTCAAAGTGCTGCCGCAACTTAATATACGTGCAAACCGTTTACATTTTCACCTGCATGGAGGAGGTTTTCCCTGTAGATTATTGTACACAGATAACAAAATGCCCGCATAGAGCGAGCGAATATGGCAGCAACCGTGCGAATAAATCTGCACAGATTGCGCTCATTTTGAGACACAGATGCTTTATTCGTGGAGGCTCCAGTGTGTCGCACGCTGTGCAAAAAGCACGCGTGCGGGCCGGATGCGAGTTCGTCACAGGTTTTAAAATATATTATTTATAACAATTATGACGCGTGAAAGAAAGGGACAGATACATATTTATGCCAACATTTTATTGAAAATCATGAGTAGCATAGTAAATTTTGGAAAACGAATTATCCCGCTCACTAATTTCCAAGGTGTTTCCAAAACAGCAGATGAATACCCTCATACTTCAGCTTATTTTCTCAGTTTTATAATGATGAACTTATGCATCTATAAGTTTTTCGAACAAAAATAAACTTCGAATATACACGAAAACTTTATTGATCCGTTTTTTTTACTTGTTGCAAGGTCATGTGATACATGAGCCACGTGACACAAACTGTCGATTTTTCCTTTGAAAAAAACTTTCGTCATCTGCACCAAATGGAAGTATTGAGTTGAAGTTCCAGGAAGCACGTTAGAAATAAACTACGTTTGTGTATAGCATATTGCCGAAGTCTTGAGAAAATTTGGTTCAGAATTTTTGTTCTAAAATATCGTTATCCGAGGTTTTCCTCAAAATTTTTACTGGATATCTCATTTGTTGCAGGGATAGGTATATGCAAGAAAAATCGATAATTCGGGTCACTTGGTTCGTGTATCACATGGTCTAAAGTTAAAATAACTATATACGAGCTAAACAATACGTTGAAGTATCACATTTTTATCCCGAATACAACTGCAATAACGATATAACTTTTGAACAGCAAATAAATACTACTGAACTCGAATTGAGTCTTTTCCATATTTTAATAGTGATGCATTTAGATACATCTTTTAATTATACACATATAAATATTCACATCTTCTAAATCGTTGGAGACAAAATTACCTCGAATACACAGGAAACCTCTAATTTTCTGTTTCTTTCCGAATTGTGTCAAGTTGAAAATTCAAACTTTACAAGCTAAACATTAATGCTGAGAATATTTAGTATTAATCTAGAATCGCAGTAACTAAAAATGAAGTTTTACGCCTTTCTCAAATAACAAACGAGCTTACGATGTAATATCTGAAAAGCTAGAAGTGGAAGGAAATCGAATAAGTGTACGTCTGTATGAAACATCCCGCTTTGTCTCTTATTAATAAGGTTCAACTTCGAACTGAATTCCGCCGGAAGTTGAACCTTATTGAAAAGTGGCGAAGTGGGCTGTTTCACTGTAGACATACACAAATTTATTAAAACGATATTAAAACACAAACACGAATCATCACGTTTTCCTGATTTCTTAGGTAATTCTAAATTTGAGCTTCACACCCTCATCCTACTTTGGCTGATTTGCTTTTTTTAATAATCATGAATTTGCACATCTTTTAATTTTTTAAACAAGAATAAACTTCGAATATACACGGAACCTTTTCAGTTTTTGGAAAGGAATTCCTCATGACGAGTTGAACCGCAGTGGGCCAAGCGTACAAAAATGTGGAAGATACCGTAAAGGAAACGACGTACGCCTGACAGAGGGGAGAGGAGAGTTGAGGAAAGGGAGGTAAAGGACAGGAGAGGAACGGAAAAGAGAGGGGAAGGGAGAATAAAGGTGTGGAAATAAGGAAATGAGGGCGGGAAAAGGAACGGATGGAAAAGGAAAGAAGTTGAAAGGAGAGAAGAGGAGAGGGGAGGAAAGTAGATGTATACGTTATTTCTACTACACACTTCCGTCACGTTACTGTTTGCATTTTTAGAAGAAATGTTTCTCCAGAAATTTCTTTCCAAAACATCTTTTTTCGAGGCAAAATTTCAACTCATTACCTCATTCGGTACGCGTACAGGTTTTTGCGGGAAAAATCGATAATTTGGGTCACATGAATCATGAATCGCATGCATGTTATTATGTAGAAAATTAACATTTTACGAGCTTAGCAATGAAGGAACACAGCGCTGTTTGAATTTCCAAGGTGACAGAAAATATCTTCAAGAATTCACGCTGCTCCCTCGTCGTCTGCGTTGTCCTCTTGGTCGCTTTCGGAATCGCCTCCAGTTTGCAGAGCAGTCGAACGATCGATTTTTTCTATTATCTGTTCGTACGTGGCATTTTCGAGTAGCGATTTTGATTTTTTTACTGAATTCCGGAACAGCTCTTTTGTGATTTTCATCACCTCCTGAATTTCTGTTTTGAATTCATTCTTTGTGCTCGGGCCAAAAAAATGTCTGCACTTTTGAGCCGCTACTGCAAAAAAAAATTTTGAGGAAAGCACGTTTGTTATATTACAAAATGAAGCATGTCATCCACATAAACTAAAAAAGGCCGGCATTGCCCATAATGGTATGGGCAATACTGGTCGGTATGCAACGTTCGAAACGGTGGTGTTGCAAAATTTGAAAAATGTTGGCCCACCACGCCACGAGAATCGGGTAACAAGTCCATCTGACATAATTTCCTCTAACGCTCCGGTCAAAAATTCGCGGATCCTTGTTCCTCACAAGGAAAGAAGATGTCGATACTGCAATAGGATGAAAAAACGGGCAAAGGTAAGACATTTTGTTGTTCCCAGAATCAGAAAACAATGTTCTATCTCTTATCCCTTTCCCACGTAGTTTTAGGCCTTCGGGTCCCTCTATCTCGACAAAATGATTACTACTCGTCAAAGGGAAGCCTTTCAGATGAGCACATAGTTGTTCCACTAATCTCGACTCGTTTTGCCCCTGCAAAAGGAGTTCGAGGAATTTTTTATTTTGTTCAAGGAGACTTGTATTTTGTTCGTTTGTTCTTGGTGGTTCGGAACCCACCTTAAGCTGTAGGTTTCCCTCACACACTACCTACTTAGTGGAAGGGTGTGTAAATGAGTGATGGAGAGGTTCAAGGAAAATGTTAACCCTCAGGAGATACATTGAATTCTTCAATTATTAACAACTTGATTTCAGTGATTGGAAAGAATAATAGAAAGTATTAGAACAAGAATATAATGTATGTTTAAGGGTTTTCTTACAATAAAATATCCAGTAATTCATACAGAATACTCGAATTACCTACAAAATACCTAAATTTTAAACCCGAAAATAAAACTTTTTAACTTCAAAGTGCATTCTTTGCTGAAAAAATTATTTTCAATCTACATATACTTCAATTTCCAACCTAAGGTATTATAAAGTTTCAACTAATATCCGAGACTAAAAAAAAGGAGGTTAATTTTTTTTTCAATTCTAATTGATTTTCTAGCAAAGAATGCATAAATTTTCAACCGAAGAGTGAAATTTTCATCCAAAAAGGATCAGTTTCCAAACGCAAATAGAAAGTTACATTTTGAGTTTTGAAAATCAATTTACTATTGACAAAGAAAAAGGAAATCAACTTGATAAGTAAATCTCCAGCCATCAATTCAAATGCTTGAACACGCATTTCAAGGTCCAATCAAGCAGTTCAATATGTCTCGCACGTATGCGCCTTCCACGCACGTGCGAGGCATATGACTCGCACGTATGCGCCTCGCACCAAATGCGACGCACATGTACTCCATCCTGCAAGCACCGCATGCCTCGCATGCCGTGCGGGTAACATGCCCCACACGATTGTTATCTGCGGAATCTGTATACTTGCATGAAGACGTATATATTAGTTAAATGAGCTCTAAATTTAGAAACGGGCAAATTGCTCATTTTGCTTCTTAACTAGTTGTCTCATGTGGTCTCAGCCATCCACGAAATTCTGGCTTTTCACTCTAAGCTTTACGGTTTTTCCATAACCTTCTTACTGGGTCTTTCTTTATACGTTTCCCGGACGGTTTCTGATAATTTGAAGAGTGACTTGAATGCGACAATAAACCCTCATCAATGGAATCCATTATATTGCAACTGAAATAATTACTTCTTACCTTAGATTCTCCCAAATTTCATCCGTTCTCTTGGGAAACTCTGTGAAATTGTTCAAAATTATACTTTTTCTTAGGGCGCAATTCTCATTTCACGATCTACTTGAGTCGAGAAAAACAATTGAAAGATGGAAAGACAGCCGACACCAATATTATCGAAAGCGAATTTCAATATTGAGGTCTTATTGTATTTCTTCACTTGAGTATAAAAGAACATTGTCTTTTTCCCATAGAAGTAAGGAAAATATGTTCAAAATTTAATGTTTGTATTCGAATAGGAAATACAATACATTAAGGTTTTTACATGCATTTATAGGTTAAAATGAGATATGAAGATATCTAAAAAAAAATGGTTTTAAATGAGAGGCAATGAGAGGACCGCTACGCCGGGCAGGCGCAATAACTACATGCCTTAGTTGGGATCACTGTTGCGCGGATAATCAACGGACCGATGCGTGGCCAAGGAGCCCGCGAACGACGATAATTTTTTGAATCAGATTTGACTGACTCGCGACGCGGAATCTGTCTCGTTGTTCGCTGCGTTTCAGAAGTTGGACTTAGAAAGATTTTTATCTCAAGAGAATTATTGAAAACATGGATTTCAAAAACAGTTTTGTGTGTGTCAATTTCGGTTCCCATATCAACGGTGAACCTTTTCCTTATAATTAATCTCCAAATTTGAAAGACTAATTTATATTCTTTCAGATTTAAAATTATATCCTAAATAGTGACGTGAAACAGGAACTCCAAACATTGGTGGTTTTGTCGAGTCGCTGGCCACGCGAGGGCAGTTATGCTCTCCGAGTGGAAGAACCCTTCTAGAACATACGTTATTAAATTTAAATTTTGAACAGTTTGCGCAAAATTCATCCTGGGTTGTCACACGTGGTTCGCGGTGCTTACATCTGCGACTTGCGGACTATAGCTCCACTAGTCGCGGTCTCCAGGTCCGTGATAACAGAAATTTTACTCGTCGCGAATCTTAGCACCGTGTCTCGCAGTGCGCAGCTCCATATTTTTTTGCCGTGTAGGTTACTCGTAAACGGTAAACGTGTGCAACGGCAATCTCTGCAATACTCTATTTCCACAGATTCTGTCTTTTACTTTTGCTGCAAGCTTTTTCCACAATCTGATGACTTGCATTCTTTGTCTGTTGGCGTACAAATTGATTAGTGTAACTTATCTGCTATTTTAGTAAGTCATGAAAGAAGCAAATTCCATCTCGCTAGTTTCCAAAAATGGGCAGGATTCGAGTTAGGAATAGAAAAATCCTTAATTACTGATCAAGAAAATTTCAATTTGAATAAAAAGGAAGAAAAAGACTGGAATCAAATTTAAGAAAGACTTTTTGGTCTTGTGCAAGTATTAAGTGCTCACAATCTGGCCTTTAGAGGGTCATCCGAAACTTTGAAGACACCTGATAATGGTAATTTCCTCGAATTTCTTGAATTCCTCGCGTTGTGTGACCCAGTTATGAATGAACATCTCAATAAAATTCAAAATAAAGAAATTCATATTCATTATCTGGGAAAAACATAAAGAATGAAATCATCAGTCTCTCCGTCCGTCCGTTTCGTCATGTTCCTAATTTTACTTTGAAACCCGCAAGTTCTACGCGATGGGAAAGCCGCATTGCCGCTTTCAAACCTTTTTGGTATCAAGTTAGGTATATATATGACGCTCCAATTGAAATAGCTGAAGATGCTTATTCGAACGGCTCGATTGGAAGTGCAACACGAATAGGAAGTGACACTTTAGCGAAAAAAGTGTCAAAATATGATTTTCTCATGTCAATGTTGATTTCTGAGACATACGCATTAAATCAATTCGATGAAGCACACTCATTACCAGGTCAATTTAGGTCGACTCTATCGAATTCCTGTGGATTATAGGAAAAATGGAAACAGTGTGGTGTTGCTGGTCTCCCTTTAGGCTCCTTCCTAGGTTGAAGACCTTCAGGAGAAACCTGAAGGTCTTCGTTAAGTCGGACGAGGACTTGGCCGAAAGGTTGTCGCGTACAGGGCACGTTAAAGTTGGGTAGGTGTCCTGTCGCGTCAGAATGAAGATGCAGATGAACCAGTGCTACCGCTGTAATGGCTACGGCCATATGGCAGCGGGTTGCACCGGACCCGCAAAGAAGGCGAATTGCTGGAGATGCGGCAAAGTAGGACACATGTCCGCGGAGTGCGAAAGTACTCCGCACTGTCACCTCTGCGCCGCAAAAATAGCGAAGGATTCCGGACCGACCATCTTCCGGGAACCACGAGGTGCATGGTGTACCAAGAGGCGACACCAAAAGTGAAGTCTTGAGGTACTGAAATATAGGCCCCTACCAAGATGTCGCAGGCCGAAGAGCCCGTCTCGCGTCATCGTCGCGCTACTAAGGATGATGCGTACATCTTGGTAGCGTCAAAAGCAGGTGAGGGAATAAGTCCATGTTTGCAAAATTGGTGGGAAGCCGAGGCACGCGTAGTAGGCTCATCCGCATTTCCCTGAATTGATGCGAAATTGGTTCCGGGTAAATGGGTTGGTAGGAGAGGCGGCGTTTCAGTCAGTATTAATCTGACCATACCCAAACTAAGAATCGCCTACTCATTAGAGTAGACGATTGCTAAGTTGGATGTCTTATGCGAGATTTCCCCCACTATAAAAGAAGAAAGAAAAACATCATCTGTGGCTGATTAGAAGGAAAGATAGAGTATTAGTTGCTATGAGAGAAGGGTGTATTGCTTTCGAGTGTACATCCATGTACAGTTGTATATATGTTTCATTTTTCATTTCATTTCAGTTTTATTAAGCTCATCGGTCAGAGACCATTTATAGAGCTACAAATTTACACAAGTAGCTTTTATATACATTGGTATTCATGCTTAGAAATATTTGCGCAGGTGTATATATTTGTTACATGTTCTATATATACTAGTGTGTTCTTTTGGCCTCGACGTGTAAAACGTATTCATGTACCGCATTACAAAATGTATCGATGGGGCTTACAAACAGGTCTATATTGTTTTTACTTTTTTCATAAAATTCATTCAAATTCGTGCACAAAGTGTGAACTGATGATTGGTGAGTCGATTCTGGAGAAAGATAAATAAGCTGTTCACTTCTCGTATTATATTTTGGAACCTGAAAAGGTTTAATTTGAAGTATTTCAGGACAATCAAATATTCCTCGGATTACTTCGAAGAGGAATAATATGCTAGTATATGTTCGCCGGCCCTCTGATGAGCAAATATTTAATCTTGCTCTCAAATCAGACAGATCAGAATCAGGCGGAGGATAGGTCCTATGTTGTTTCCAGTGTAGGAATTTTATAAATCTTTTTTGGCAACTTTCAATAGCTCTGATATTATTCTGAAAGTGTGGTGACCAGATTACGGATCGATACTTCAACTTTGATCTCACCAATGTATTAAACAGGATTTTGAAAGTAGCGGGGTCTTTGAAGTGTCTGCTTGCTCTTAACATAAATCCTAGAGAGGTGTTTATCCTCTGGAATGATTGCAGGGTTACATCTATTTACTGTACAATACACATTTGTTAGAATTAAATCAAGATATCGGTCATTATCATTTTTAATATTGTGAATTTGTACAAGTTCATAATATTGGAGAAATGATGATAATAACAGAGATTCTCGATTTTGAATGTTTGGATGTTTCTTGGGAAATATATGTAAAATCTTTTGACGACACTTTGGAAGGGTCCGATCTTCCCAAGCGTGTGAAACTTTCACATATTAAAATAATCTACAAAAGTTCAGAAATCCACTGAATTGATTGAAGTAAAATCAAATACTCTGCAACTTAATGTTCCTTTTTTATTTTCTTGATACATTTTAGGCAAAAACAACAAATACAATCTGCAGGATTATTCATTACCTTTTCTTTTCTTTGCTTCGACTTCTTCAAACGCTTCACTATGTCGCACGGCTTTGAGAACAGTAAAAATATATCCTGATCCGAACGGTTTGTAGAAAATTCTATTCAGAGAATCCTGCATCGATATTGGGAGATTTACGTTGCCCTTTCGCCGTACTATAACTCTTTCATAGTTATCTGTCACACGAGCCACGAATGGACACAGAAGATGCTTGATAAATATTCCAATAATGTAGTCCTGAGTTGCTACTACTTCATAATCGCCAGCCGGAATGTCCTTGAATATATGATAAGGATCTTCATAATGAAGTATTGTACTTATATGAACGGTTCTCTGTTGATGCGAACTAGTTGTTCTTGTTTCTACAAAAACAACAATAAGTATGGAATGAATAATGCGATTCAAAATGCACTTGGTATTTCCTTGATATTTTTGTAATTACCAGAAAGATAAGGAACATATAATAAGATGAAACACAGGATAATAATCACGGTCCTCATTTTTTTAAAAATAAGCATGTCCTACTAGCAGTACGTTTGCTGAAGTATAAGAGTTCTTTAATTTCTAAAATCCTAGTTTCGTTTTTTTAGAACACTTGAGGTAATCTTTAACAAAAAGTTCTCGTCGATAGCAGTAAAAAGATCACTGAAAGTTTCCATAATGCCAGACGAGATAAGAAAACATTATTTAGTATGCATGGGCGCATACATTTTTTCTGGTGACACAGTTTCATTGTATATTAAATTTTATCGCAAAGCTGCATGCAGTAATTTTAACAATTATCTAACTCACGACAACACAAATATGTGAAAATAAAGATAAATTCAATGTCATCGGTGATTGCTTTACCAAAATTGATAGTCTAAATGAAAAAATAAATCAAACTTCAGAGAAATCAAATGAACAGGTGCCTCCTTTTTAAATGAGAAATGTATATGGAAGGATCCCAACGAAATGCCTAATTTCTGTTTATATACATGTCGACAGTAGCGATTCCAGGTTCCTTTATTTGATACTGAGGTCAGTCGTGGACCTTAACGTCCGAGTGTGGGAAAACCATTACGACAAGCCTCATGAAGGCTTCCTGCGAGGACAATTTTTTTGACATGTTTGTGGGATTCCTCCTGTTCATTTTCAGAAATAAGTGAAGACTTTGGACCAGCCCCATGCATCGAGCGTGTATGTGTATGTAGTAGTAGTTTTCTTACGATCCGGAGGGGAAATGGCTGCCGAA
>WSXT02007533.1:0-14794 GCA_011762715.2 Neuroterus valhalla | reverse complement strand
TTATTTTTATTAATATATCTCTTGTAAAACTCTGTTTTCTGGACTTTGGGGTGTCACGAAACAGGCAGATTTAAAAAGGGTGGGGGGGGGTGGGAGTCAAATTTTACACAAATCTATACCTTCTCTAATGAGAATTTAAAAAAAGCGTAGCAAAGATATCTAAAAGAAAGTATAATGGAAAATGAAGAATTAAATGAAAAAGAACGGGTACAAGGAAAGGAATTAAAAGGAAGAAAACGAAAGGACCCTGACTTGAAAAAATAAGAAAAAGAAAATCGAAGATTAACAGTGAAAAGGAGTAGACAAGATCTGGAGCATAGAGGAAATGAGAACGAACAGATAAAATATTGAAACGTCGCCAAAGATTAAATTATTATTATCGCTTTAGGGAGAATAATATAAGAGACTTAAAAAATAGAATAGATTCTGCATCTATAGCAAGGTTAAAGTTGAAAAAAAACTACGAGAAACAACGAATTTCTTTTCTGAGTGTTGTGAATCCTTATGGTTCAGTATTTTGGTAGGTAATCTAGAAATCACAAGGCGTAATTCTAGATCAGCAGATGACGTGTTTAAAAAAAATAGTTTATTATAAATATGCTAATAAGATTTGTAGTACATGTGGTGGGAATATCAAAATGAGCAAGACACCCAAATTGGCGACTAGCAGTGGTTTGAAATTTCCTTATGTAGATGATTGTATACAAAAAAAATCTGCCCGCTGTGCGGGCACATTCTCATCGCGCGCTGGGCGCGCGGCTCGCTCCGCTTACAAGTTTGAGCGCGCCTGGGGCGCGCGACTTTCAGATATCGCGCTTCGCGCTCGATGGTAATCTCACCTCGCGCTCGGTTATGAATTTCCCTCGCGCCACGCGCTCGGACTTTGTACCTCCCGACAGTTTTATATAGAGCTTGTGAAACTCAAAAGCTAAATGTCGACTACTTTAATTCGATGAGTGTGAATTCGCTTTTGTTAAAGCTTCTCCGGCTTTAACGAATACATTTTCATCGCGTGTCTCGTGCTGCGCACTCTATCGAAGTTTGCCAAAAGCGGTAGTGAAGTTTTGTTGCCTAATTTTTTTCACATGTTGTGTAGTTTTTCGATAAATTCAATTCAATTTTCAGTTATAAGTATAAGTATAAGTAGTAAGTATAAATTGTTTCACTTTTTACCTACTACAAGAAGCCACACTTACAATTTTTCATTCTTGGAAAAAAAATTCAAAAAAATTTTCGAAATGCTCCCCCTCTTCTATTTTTGATCCACAACAGATGGTTAACGAACTCGACCTGTCTTTTCGGTCCCTAAAAATCGGTGCCAAGGCACGATCGGATATGATCATTGTTTCGAAAGTTATCTAGTGCACAGACTATTTTTTTTTTGTGCTATCGAATTGGGAATTTTTGATTTTTTGAGAGAATCCAAAAAGTTATATTCACCATCTTGTAGGGCTCTCTTGAAGAAACATTTTTTCTCTCTGACTTTTTTTTCAATCTTGCTTCAATTGGCTAAAAATTCTGATTTCCGTTTATATTTTTGAATTTTGAAAATGCCACAACTCTGACAATTTTTTCCTTCATCAAAAAATATCATGAGGGTAAATTGTTTCATTTTTCACCTACTACAAGAAACCGTACTTACAACTTTTGAGTTTTGGAAGAAAAAGTCCAAAAAAATGTTCAAAATGCTCCCCCTCTTCCATTTTTCATCCAAAATAGCTGGTTAGCGAACTTGACCTCTCTTCTCGGTCCCTCAAAATGTGTGCCAAAGGGCAATCCAATCCGATTAGTCTTTCAAAAGTTATAGAGAATACAGACACCAACGACGACGACGACAACGTCGACGACGACAACGACGACGACGACGATGACGACGATGACGACGACAACAGACAGGCAGACAGACACCAACGTAAAAACTACTTTTTCGGAATCAGGACGTCTCAAAACGTGGAGATTTCATAAATTCCGCGAAAATCAATTTTCACATAAAATCAATACCTTCTCATTATTATGAGAATGTAATTAACAGTTAGATGCTACTGTGATACCTCCGATTTCAGTTTTTAAGCAAATTAGACCAAATAAAACCGCACCTTTTAAATCCACAATTGCTTCTTAAAGCAAGCGTTATGTTTATTGAAGTGGAACTAAAAAAGCTGATTGAAGTCTTGCCATGAAAATTCAATGAATTGCATATTATTCAGATGAAATTTAAAAGGCATATTTATCATAAATCCGGTTACATGAATGAAG
This sequence comes from Neuroterus valhalla, assembly GCA_011762715.2. Lineage (NCBI taxonomy): Eukaryota > Metazoa > Arthropoda > Insecta > Hymenoptera > Cynipidae > Neuroterus > Neuroterus valhalla. The sequence goes on along the minus strand of WSXT02007533.1, from coordinate 12,538 downwards.
TAGTCAAGCTTGAAAATATATGGAAAACATTCAATGTTTTACTAGAATCTTCTTTGTATAAAAAGTATGAGATAAAAGTAGACAAGTCTTTTTTCCAACAATATGAAAATGATTATGATGTCAAATTGAAATTTATCTTAGAAGAAGAGGAAAAAAGAAAAAGAAAACGAAGATGAAGATGAAGGGAAAAAACTTGAAATTCATAAACCAATAATCTTGGAAGATGGAGACGGAAAAATAACTTGAGCGATGAATGTGGAAACGAATAGCGATGTTAGTGTTAATGAAAAAGATATAGTGAATCAAGGTTTCCTAAGTGATTTTTTATTATTATTATACCATTAAGCCAAACCCCTTGCAAGGTAAGCGTAACTCGTTCGGTTCCAGCCCCTCTGTACTACTGGAAAAGATAGGATTGATGTGGAAGGATTGGAAAGTGGAATTGACCTGGGAGATTTCGATTAAGGGATGTGTATGAAAAGGAAGCAGGGATAGGTATTAGATCAGTCTTAGAATTCATTGCATGTTTTTTGCGAATAGAAAGAAGCTCCTTTCATTATCTAATGAAGATGCGGGATTTTTTCAGTAAACAGAGGCTTCCATCAAATTGTTAAGCAGAATGACTATACGCGAGGCTACTTCGTCAACGTGAGAGGTAAGACCTGATTAAAACAATACGCAGCAAAAGAGAATCCAGCCTCTTTCTGCTTTCAAACCACACACTCGTCCTGTGCAACATCGCTCCGACATGCGACGCTTCCTGATCTCTCTAGCAAACACGCCGTGCAAAGAGTTTCGCGAAGCCATTACAATAATCCACTATGCGATATCCTCACACAGGCCAATTAGTATCCGAAATCGTTCGTTTCAGGCTTCACACTTTTTCTTATATACAATTGCTCTCCAAATATCCCTATCCTACTCTTGCTTTGTTAATCTCTCTCCACCCATTCTCTAAACAATGCAGAATCTGCTAATGTCACCCAAATCATTGCTCCTGCTCAAGACAAAAACCTATTCCATTCAACACGCCAAATGCAGATGCATTGGCCAATCCAAGGATTCTTACTGGTCATGATTTTAAATACCAAGTATCTTTAACATCGCCCATAAAATCCGAAATAAAGCGTAGCGACAAAAGATTATGTGTACCATAACGTCTCCCAGATTCGGCCAAAGTTCTTGATAATAAGATATTAACACGTGCGCTATGTATTTCGATTACAAAATCAGAGTCATGTTCGATAATTTATAGGCAAAAGCAGGACCATTTGGAGAATATTATTTTGAGGACAACTAATATCGAATCGAATTTGAGTTGATGGGTTCCCCTCATGCGCATGGATTTCTTTGGTTAAAAAATGCACTGAATTATGAGAGCAGTGATCCTGAATCATATGAAAAATGTATTGAATCCATCGATAAATTTATAACTTGTCAATATATTGAGACTAATCCTTTCATAGCAGTCCAGTGGCATAAGCATACTCATACTTGCGATAGGGGGGGGGGGGATTAAATAGGATGTCGATTTGATTATCTCATTCCAGATATGCCGGAAACAATGATATTAGAACCTGTGGAAGATGTGGATGATGACAAAGTTAACATTACAGGAAGTGATTTGGGAAGAACTAGGGAACTTATGCACTACTTTTTCAAGAAATAGTCTGAAATTGTAGAATTTGAAGAAATCGTAATAAAATTAGATCTAACGGAATATGAATACTCGTTTGCCATTCGTAGCTCAATTCAAAGAATTCGAATTTTTTAAAACGAAAGAGTTTAGAGTACATCAGTAAAGTAGATCCTTTAATTGGAGCTGAAGGTAGTAGAAAAGTAGTTTTTATAAACACTGGTCCGAAAGAAGAAAGAACTCGTATGTAAAAGTCTGAGAAAGAATTAAAATTAATACATGCTGATTCTGAATATGTTTTGAAGGATGATAATACAACCAAATATGCAAAGCGTCCAGCCTCTGAAGAAAATATTTGCTTAGCAGTAGACATCGGATTATATGCACTATCAAAATGTTGAAATATGCATGTAAATATATGATATAAATATGATGTGAAAATAACTAGAAATTCTCATATTAAGTATCATTTATTATAATAATTTCTATTTATTTTCACATTATATCTATATCATATATTTGCATGCATATTTCAACATTTTGATAGAACATCCATAAGTTATATCAGAGAAAGAAAAAAAAGATTAGAATTGCTTGAATCGAAAAAACATTAGAGTTTGCAGGTTTGTCACAAGATGTATTGTTTGAATTTGGTATCAAATATATGCTCACGAATAATATTACTGTTCAAGATGGATTAGTAAATGGTGCTTGCAGTGTCCTGAGAGAAGTAACATTAAAAAAAGATTCCAATGAAATTTAAAAATTGTGGATAAACTTTAGTTTTGATAAAGTTGGCAGAAACACTCGGAATAAATGTAAAGAATGCATGTTAAAAGACGGTACCGATGCAAATCTAACCTTCATATCTAAACAAAGTATAAAATTGAATATATAAAATATTTAAGGTTATAATGTTTTTAGAGAACAATTTCCCATAGTTGCAGCAGAAGCTATAACCATTCATAAAAGTCAAGGTTAAACGTATGAAAGTGTCTGTTTCGATTTCCAAAAATATACTAGGATTATAAATTCAATCTCAAACGTTGCACTTAACCGTACTCAAGACACACAAGAGCTGTATATAATTGGTCAGTTTGAAACTCCAAGAGCAGGAGCAGTTAAAGATCCTATTAGCATTGAAATGGACCGCTCTCCTCTTCTGCATCACACTATTGCCACTATCTCTCGCATTCCGCGACTCTAATGAGTACCTCTGTGGCGAAACTAATGTTCGTGAGCATAAGATCACTCATATATTTTATATAGATGACTTGAAGATCTATGCTTCTGGAAAAGAACATCTGGAAGACGCTCTAAGTATCGTCGAAGGGACACACGAGAAATCGGCATGAACGTTGGATTGGATAAGTGTGCCGAAATTCATCTGAAACGTGGACGAATAGCAGGTATTGATAGGGACCCTGAGCTTGTGGACCGAAGTGCTATCAGACACCTTAGCGCTGGAGAAACCTACAAATACCTGGGCGTGCCTGACTGAGAGCCGCATTCAGGATACAACATCTGTGAAGGAGGTTCTTCAAAGCAGATAAAAAAAACACCTGCTCCGACGAATTTTGTCGTCAAACCTTTCATCTTTGAACAAGATATCTGCGACTATCATGCTTGTCGTTCCAGTTCTACTCTATTCGTTTGGGGTGGTTCCATGAACGAAAAATGAGCTCAGAGCCATTGATATCACTACGTGCAAGATGATGCAAATGAAGAAGAGCTTATACATCAACTCGTCCGTTCTGCGCTTAAACATCGCACGCCATAAAGGCGGACGCGGACCTTCTCTATCTCCAATTTCTTAACAACCGAATTATCCTGAGTTCATATAATCGCAAACGCTAGAGATCTTCCCTCTATACGGAAACTTTCACGAAATTGTGAAAGATCAATCCTCGTCACATGAGGTGCAGAACGTATCTTAAACTCCCTGAGCACCTATAGCATATACTATCTAATTGCCCTATTCACACAGGAACGACGTATTTATACAGACACAACGCTGCCTTGAGAGTGCTACATTACCATCTTTGTCGCTCCCACAGCGTTGGCCGCGACCTTGCCCTGCTAAACGCTCCGAAGGGGAATAGAGTCTATTATTGAGAACGAGGAGTGCCGAATCTATTGGAACTACGATTTCTCGACAATAGCCCCTATCCGACACACAAGATCCGACATCGTGCTCCTTGACAAACGTGACCAAACCATGTTCTTGATCGAATTCCCGGCCCCGGCTGACGACAACATCAAAGGCAAGGAAACCGAGAAAAATGAGAAGTACAAAGATCTCAGAAATCACCTTCAGCGATTTCATGAAGGATATTCGGTTGAAATAATTTTTCTTATCATCGGTGCTCATGAAGGTGCAACGCCTTCACTGGGTAGTAATCTTAAAACCATACCCGTGTGCCAAAAATATGCCGTGGCACTTGCCGGATGGATGCAAAGAGCAGTCATACTTGGGTCGCTCCGTGTCCTTAAGAGACGCGAGGGTTTTTTATTGTGATTTTCAAGTATCGTTTTATTGAAATTGTATATTTCTATACTTTTTATTGATTTATTAAAACCGGAAAATTGAAAGATTTATATTTCAATATCAATATAAAACTGTCAATAAAGATGAAGGCAAAATAAGAAAGATATACTACTAAAGGAAAGCAAGGATAAAATCAGAACGGAAGAAGATCAAGAAATGCAAAATGATTTTGAAGGAAATAAGAAACTATTCTAAAAATGGGTAAAGAAAAGTAGAAAAGGAAATACTAACACTGAGGTAGCCGAAATTAAGAATGCTGATGGCGAAATGGAATGGGATTCAGACAAAGTGAAGGACTGTATGCGGGATTTTTTCAAGAAGCTGTATGAAGATTAACCCCCGGAGCATAACAACAGTGACACTGACACGGATACGTTGGATAATCCCGATGTAGGTGGCGGAAGCAGAATCGGTATCGACGACATTATTTCCATAATTACAGAACTAAAGAATGGTAAGGCTGCCGGTGTGGATGGTATTTCCTCTGAAATGCTTAAGTTCGGTGGCAGAAACTTGTATGTGTGGCTGTGTGAATTTATTAATATGTGTGCTGTGAATAGAGAAGTTCCGAGTGATTGGAGAAAGGCGATTATTGTTCCGATCTACAAGAGAAAGGTTGGTCTAGGCGACTGTGATAATTATAGAGCGATAAGCCTCCTAAGTACTGTGAGAAAAATATTTACCAAAATACTTATTAATAAGGTCATGGGAGTAACAAAGGAAAGGATCTGGGAAGCTCAATGCGGATTTATATCAGGGAGATCATGTGCGGATCAGATATTTAGCTTAAGACAGATCACAGAAAAAAGCCTAAGAGTAGACAATAAAGTTTTCTGTGCGTTTGTTGATTTGGGAAAAGCTTCCGACACGGCAAATAGAGCTAAACTTTAAGAGGTCCTAAAGGAAATTTTTCATGAAATGTGCGACATTGGAGTGATTATGGACGATAAGCTGTCATTTCTGCCATATTATGACCATATCGTAGGGAAAGCTTTAAAAATGCTTGGGTTCATCAAACGTTACTCCAGAGAATTGAGGCAAATCTCTACTCTACGATTGTTGTATCTCACATTGGTTAGACCCATTTTGATGTATTGTTCTCCGGTATGGTCTCCACATCACGAATTACATATCAAACGGTTAGAAAGAGTTCAACATAAATTTTTTATATGGGTTGCCAATAGACTAGGTCTTCCCAATCCACGTATGACTCATGATTACTCGGAAATCGTAGTTGCTTCAAATATTAGTTCGTTGAAGTCGAATCGAAAAGCGCAAGATTTATTATTTTTACACAAAACAGTGAATGGAAGTTTAACATGTGAGGAATCGAGTTGAACAAGAATTGAGTATGCTGTATGTACGATAAACTGTAGGATATTAGTATGTGTTGACATTAAAATTTATTACTCAATATTTCAATAATTTAAAACTTGTTGTTACAATTATATGTGCATAAGTATAAATATGTATATTTTTTTCATCCCTTATAACGTCCACTTTCAGATACTCTGGGCTTTTTTATGTGCATTATACTGCTCTATAAATCAATCTTTCCATTTCCAATGTTGTTTACTACCAGCTTTATATCCTAATGTTTTGTAAACCGACTGCTGCTTCACAGTCAAATCTCTGCTATGTATTACCTCCTCCTTAAAGGGCGAACTAGCCCTGGGGACTTTTTTTGAATAAATACAAAATTTTCAATAAGTTGAACCAAAACCATTGCTTTAAAAATTTTAAGTTTTTCGTTAAACTTCGAAAAAGTGTGCCTAGCTGACAGATTGTTGCAGCGCCGAATTTGAATTTTTTCGACTGAGCCTGATTTTCGTTGAGCTTTGTAGAGATATTGAGCCAGAGCATGATCAGAGAACTTTCACACTTGCTTGTGCTGTATATATAGATGGAAGAAGCTATTGTCATTATATAATATAAATGAATCTATTTAAATCCATATCGTGATGACGAGCGCAAGTATTACAATAAGAATGTGTTCCTAAAGACCGATTTGAGAGGAGAAATTTCTGACAGTTCTGCAATATTCGAAATTCTATATATGCATTACATACTCGAACACGATTCTATTCCGCACGGGGGAGTTACCATCGACTCGAATAGAATATCCCCATGTGAATAAAGATAAATCGTGTTGAGATGAATAATTCAACACGAATGAGCCTTCATTTGCAATTTGTGTATAGTTTTATGATATGGAGTTCAATTGCGCCTTATCACACTCTAAATCTCTTGGACCAGAATTCTGGTCCAAGCAATGACCAAACCTGTCATTCCGGTCCGGTGGACTGACTTTCTGGTCCAATCAACATTGTAACATATACCTGCCGAGAAAATAAAAGTATATGTACAATATACATATCGACAATTCAACAGCATGTTCCATTAATAAAAATTCTTTAACAATATTTTTCATTACTTATTCCAGCCAGTAGTGTCTCAGTACTAGTTTTGTGCTGTAAGACAGTATAGAACTTAATTAAAAGGGGCTTCACCAGTGACCCGCTCATACTCATTTGTGGTACTGGGCCAGTACTGTACGCCAGTACTCGGCACATTTATTATGAGGGGATGAGATAGAACTGGACTAGTACTTACTATACGTACTAACTTAGTACTGGATCAAAATTGCAAGGCAGTTTAAAGTATTGTTATCATTAGCAGTTCTACCAGTGAAATGCCAGTAATCATTCATATATATTCTACCAGAAGCGCGCAAGTACCGAACACCGCCCGACGGCACTGGCGTGGTATTGCGCCCTGCCGGTATTATATTTACCCCTGGGAGATAACTTATTTTTTTTTTTTTTCGTATAAAAAAATGTATCAAAGGTTGACTCGATTGGAAAACTGCTTCAGAAGTAAGCGTGGTAAGAACATTCAGCTAACTAACCCGAGTAAGAATAATTCGACTTGGCTAAATCTTGAGTTAACAGAGATCCAAGCCGTTCTCAAGACAAATGTCCATGTTTTGGCCCTGGCCTCTGGCGGGACTTATAATTTCGTCTGGGATTTCACTTATGACCCAAGGCTGTATAGGCTTTTGAGGGTTATCACTTTACGTTTTAAAGATGCTTTGAAATTTTCATCTTCAGGATATTTATTTGGCATGTATTCGAAAATGTATCCGGGTCTTTCAACTTAGAATAGTTTTTCTTCTTGGACGGCGAATATGAAAATGTTTTTAATATTTTCCCATCTCCAACAGTTGAAATTTTCAAATCGAAAATTAGTTATGGAAAAATCATAAGTTTTTTGGTTGTGGAATTTTAATCCCAGGTATATGATGCTGTTTTGCTTGATCTCCTATACCTTTTTCAGGAAAATAGCCAGACGTACCCCTGCGGAGTAATATTCGTGATGTAATTCTCTTCAAGCGAAATTATGTTTATCTCTCACACCTAGAATAACAATTCTCGTCTGAGATCAGTCTACATCGACTTGTCCTCTACCCTCGTCAAGAAACTCAACCGTAAAAGCAAGACTTACATTTTTGACATCTAAGTTTCGTTCTTGCCCCTATCGAGACTTATCCTTTTTAAGTCAATTTCAAGACCAGCCAAGTCAAGACAAGTCACGATATTTTTTTTCTTTGGAAATAGAGACATACATATGAACTGACTGACAGACACCGAAAAAAACGTTTAATTTTCGGAATATGTGAGTGCTAAAACTTACAGATCCTTTAAAAACTAGAATTCGAAAATTTGAATGATCCTATGACACTCTCAAATGAGAATGTCAGAATTAATAGGCGACATGTGGAAGAGAAAACAAAAATTGAAATTCACTCATTCCTTCTTCTCGTGGTTCGAATAGTTCTTGCTGGTGAACGATAATAGGAAAAAATAAACTAAGAAAAGTTCTCAAACAACTCAGAAGTTTCCGAAATTCTGGAGAAAATGGTCTTTTGATTCAGTTTGGCACATTATTTTCTTTTTAAATTGCAATATCTCGAACCTGAAACTTTTTCTGCTTAAATCGAAGAAACATCCTGTAGTTTTTTTTTAACATTAGAGAAACATGTCTTTTTCAACACTTTCCAAAAAATTCGAAATCTCATACAAAATCGGTTGCGGAGCTTAAATTTTATGTATTTATTCACTAGAAATTTTGTACTACCCTAATCCATGCGTTTAAAGCTCGTTACAATCTAGTAGCAAGTCTCTGATAAAAAAATTCATTGATTAGTTCCTCAATTCACTTCTTTCAATTATATTATCAATTATTCAACTTGTTATTTGAAAGAAATGGATTCGATTCTTTATCCAAAAAACAAATTCTTAACTTTATCAATAATCCTACTGTCAAATCTATTTCCAACATATATTTATCCAATGCGTCTAAATTTGATTTTTCTGTCCTAAAGATCATGATATTAATTAGTATCGAAAAATCTTTGGAAAATCGTGAAATAAAAACTTTCACAATTCACTGTTCCCACTAGCTTATCAATGGCAATTTGTAATCATTAATCTAAAGTGCTTAATGAAATGTGATGCCATAATATACACAAGATAAAACAGATTGGAAATATTTTGGGACAGAAGACTGATATATAAAAGAAAGGGGGTTGTTTGTCTCGCTATTGGTAACTTCGTTCCTGAAAGTTTCATAGATATGTATGTATGTATGTATGTATGTATGTATGTATGTATGTATGTATGTATGTATGTATGTATGTATGTATGTATGTGTGTATGTATGTATGCATGTTCACTTGCATATAAATACATATTTTTAAATGGGTAGTTTGGGTTTCGGATTGATAAAAAGGTGGATCCCGCGTATCGCTTGATTCCAAAAGAAACGCGTCCCTATGTTCCGGTTTGTGGATGCAAATATGGCTTGGGTACGTTCGTAAATCATGCCGTTGTGTTATGTTGCGTTACGTTGGTAGGTGGGTTGGCCGCACCCTGTTCCTCTCAAGCATCCATCGAGGTGCATGCATGTATTTCTACGTACGTGTACACACATGCTCACTCATTGGGTGCCGCCAATACGCACACACACTGGCGAAAGCACGCACGGACGCACGCACGCGACGCGACGCTCGCGCTCGAGCCAGATCGAGATTTAAGGTGAACGCCCCCACAATATCTTTCATCCAGACAGAGGTGTGAGTGTACGTCGATATAGGCTTGAGCGCGTGTCGCACAGGTGAGCACGTGTGTGACTACTACATGTATCATACCTGAGCTCTACTCTTAGTCATGCATGCGCTCGACTCACCGTGGGAACAATACTCCAAGCGATTAATTAACAATGGCCAGATGCGTGGAAGATAGTTCCATCTCAAATTACCTCTATCCCTGCCCTTTTTCCTCTTTTTCTTTATTATTATTATTATTCCATTAGGCCAAATCCCTTTCGGGGTAAGCGTAATTCGCCTGGAGCCAGCCTCGCTGTACTACTGGAAAATAGAGAATTTGTATGGAATGATTTGAAAGTGAAATGAACATGGGAAATTCGGAGTAAGAGAGTTGTAGAAGGAGAAGAAGGGATATGTATTAGATCAGTCTCAGAATTCATTGCATGTCTTTTGCGAACAGAAAAAACTGATTTCATTTTTAATCTGAACTTTTCAATCCAAAAGCTTCGCTTGAGACATAGCATTTTTAGAAAACAGAGGTTTCAATTGAATTGTTAAGCAGAATGAATATACGGGAGACTACTCCGGCAACAGAAGAGGTAATACCTGATAAAAACAATACACAGCAAAAGTAAGTCCAATCTGTTTCTGCCTTCAAAAGACACTCTCCTCCTCTGCAACTTCCCTCCCTTCCCTGCGACAAAGGTCGCTTCCTGATCTCTCTAGCAAACACCCCGTGCAAAGAGTTGCGCAAAGCCGTTAAAATCATCCACTAAGAGATATTTTTACACGGGCCAATTAGCATCCAAAATCGTTTGTTTCAGGCTTCACTCTTTTTGATATATACAATTGCTCTGCAAACATCCCTAGTCTGAAATACAACACTTGCTTCTTTCACATCCATGCATCTTTTCATACAAATAAAAATACACTTGCTTTGTTAAACGTTCTTAATACATTCTCTAAACGTAACCGGACTATCTCAGCAAATTTCTTTCACCCTCGTGAAACAGCGTTTCTTCAACGCCACATTTTTTGAAAAGCCACTCATTACTCACTGTGTCCATATGCGTTTTACCGAACATATTACGCAAAAATTGCATGCCGATCGCGTTGAGATTACTCTTGTTCTTTTCTTGATACGTCCAGGTCTCGCTACCATACAGCACAGTCGGTGCTAGCACAGAATTATATATCGCGATTTCAGCTTTATTTTTGCATTTTTACTTACAGTAATAGCCCGTACACTGCCGATAATCTTCCAAACCCTCGTTTATACGTCTAGAAATCTGCGTCTATCTTTCCGTCAGCAGGAAATAAACTTCCAAGATACACGAAACTGTTAACTTGTTCTATCTTCTCTTCATTTGGGACAATATTGCTTTTATTTTTCGCATACTTACTTTCAAACATAATATACTTTTTATTTTATTCACTTTACTCTTAAGACCCATGCTCTTTATGCTGGTATTCAGTCTGTTCAACATCCTCTGCAAATCATCGCCTGATCCTGGCGTAACGATCTCATCATCTGCGGACGCAAGTCCACGAATTTTCACTGTCCCAAGATCAACACCTTTCTCGTCGAAGAGAGCCATTCTCAGACATTTGCCCATGTATATATTTAACTTCCAAGAGGACATAACACATCCTTTTTTAACTCCCTGCCTAATATCAAACCAATCGCTCAGTTGTCCATTTACTCTCACACTTGCTTTGCTACCTTCATATATAATTGCTTGTATCTTTTGTATTGCTTTCAGAAACCACCCAGTCACTCCATATTCTCTCAGGACTTCCCATATCCTTTCCTTTGTTGCTCCTTAGACTTTATTAATAAGTATTTTGATAAATATTTTGCCCACAGTACTAAGTAGGCTCATCGCTTTATAATCATGACAGTCACCTTGACCACCCTTTCCCTTGTAGATTGGGACAATAATCGCCTTTCTCCAATTACTCGGAACTTCGCTATTCACAGCACACATATTCATAAATTCACACAGCCACGCAAACAAATACCCGACGCCAAACTTGAGCATTCCAGAGGAAAAACCATCCACACCGGCAACCTCACCATTCTTTAGTTTTTCAATTACGGAAATAATATCGTCGATACCGATTCTGCTCCCGTCACCTACATCGGAATTGTCTCACATATCCGTGTCAGTGTCACTGTTGTTATGCTTCGTGAGTTCATCTTCATACAGCTTCTTGAAAAAACTCCGCATACAGTCTTCCACTTTGTCCAAATTCCATACCGTTTCACCGTCAGCATTTTTAATTCCGACTACCTCAGTGCTACTGCTAGCATTTTCTTTCCTAGTCTTCTTAACACATTTCCAGAATAGTTTTTTATCTCCTCCAAAATCATTTTGCATTGTCCTTAGAGTACGCTTCTTTTTTCTCGTTGACTGCCACGTGTATTTCGTCATTCCACCACGCATCACCGAACTTCCTCCTTATGTCGCAGTACCACACACTTCCGGAGCACTCTCGGAGATTCCATTCCGGTGTACTATCCATGCACCCTGTTCATTTTTGTTGACTAATTCTGTCTTCCAATATTCTTTTTGATGCCCTAAACATTTATTCAGCTAAACACGATATAATATTTATACTTCTGGTTCTTGCAAATTCTCTATTTCGACTCGCGTCTGATCACATTTTTCACTAATTTTTCTTCTCTTCCATCCTTGACCTAGGTTTATTTTTGAGACTATAAGGGAACGACTAAAAATTACAATTAATGTGCACTGATTACTTATTGCTTATTAGAAAGCGGCAAAGCTACGTGATTATACGAGGATGAGTGCCTTATATTTCAATGGAGCCAAATTATTTTGTACAGAATTCAACTATTTCGTATTGTGACATTTTATGAAGGGATTTTTAACAGTTTATGAAAGGTTCATTCAGAACCTCTCATATCTGTTATATCTTTCCGAGCCCCCTCATTCTTTCGTCCGGTACAACAAAGTCGATCATACTATGGCCTTCGCCTCTGCACCAAGTATACATGTGTACCATTTTGTGCCTAAGCCGAAATGACCAAGTACTCTGTCAGTACCTTCGCGTTACGCAGCAACCCGAGCGTTCATGTCTCTAAGTAATATTATTCTTTCGCTTGAATCACATGTTTCTATTTCATCATCCAACGAGTCCCAGAAGCAGTGGCGGATTTAGGCATGGGCAATATGGGCAACTGCCCAGGGCGGCAAATTTTCGGGGGCGGCAAAATCTTTCT
>WSXT02007512.1:0-14796 GCA_011762715.2 Neuroterus valhalla | reverse complement strand
AAGAATTTAAAAAAATTAAAATTTATTTCAATAGTTCAATAAAAGAAGTCAGTAAAGAGTGATTCTATATTATATTTGAAGTTTTAATGGATTTCTACATGTAATAAATTCTTTTTTATGTAAACTGCAGTCGCTGTTTGGAGATCCCTTTAGTAATCATTATATTTCTGTAAATCTTTCAAAATAAATTAATATTGGTCGAAATAATATACGTTAGAATGAATCGATTTGAAAAGTGTTTGTTTTATTTGAATTCAATACACGTTTTCCAATATAAATTTATTTTTCTATTGTATTAATTCTTAGTAATCAATTGATGTAACTTGGTATCCTTGAAAATAAACTCTTGAGAGCAAGATATAAAATAAGTTAACAATAAAAAAACACAGACGCACGCCCTGGCGCACGTTACTCTTCTAGTAATTTTGAATTAGTAACTATGAATCAGCCGATCACGTACTTCCCGAGTAGAATGATTTTTTTTTCCAAAATTTGAAGAGAAACAAACACTTTAACTTTTGACACTTGGAACATTATTTTGTTGAAAATAAGGCCCGAGTTTTGAGGTGGATGTTGCTAAAAATCCATTCAAAATTTGGGAAGGTTAAAACTGGAAAACAGAACAAAAATCGAATTTCTATGGACCGTACAATAATCCTCATGGGGTTTAACCTGATGGAGGATTTTTTACTTTGATAAGGGTGTTGAGCGAGCACCAAAACATTAGTAGATATTCCGAATGAATTCTGTAATAGGAATAATAGAAAGACCCCTAAGCGGCCAAACGTTATTTAAGAGGAGAAGCAGGAGAAGTAGCGACAGGCCGATAGGACTCTCCTGAACGACATTGTTTAAACGCTTGTACTGAATAAATAATTATTGATGGCATTTTTTCAACTTCATCACCATAAAGAGCAAATTCAAATCTACGTAAAACATTGAAAATCAGAGAATCGGTTTTTGGCCGCTTAGGGGTCTTTCTTCAGATCGCGTCATATATAATAATAAGTGAGACATATTTGCTTCATGATAGCCAAATGTTTTGCAATTGTTCCCATATTTGATTGCTCTAATTCAATACCTATGATTGATTATTAAATCTTTCATGAATACGAAACTTACCCTATTTCTCATACTTCTTACAGAATTAATAAGATCTGAAGAGGTGTCACTGTGGGATTTATTTGAAGATTTCAACGGTGTCGATTTGCCTCCCGTCAAACCATTAACACTTGAAGATACAGATAGCTATACTGAATTCCGAAAGTATGGTAGGCACCAGATTTTCCTCCATCCACAAACGTCATTTTCTACGAGAGGAACCCTGTCATTATTGGATGGTTGCATGGAGATTTCATAAGGCCACTACGCATTTTGTTTGGCTTATCTGATATCGATATCGTATTTGACAAGAAGAGGAATCGGTGGGTAAGTCTGCACCCTTCCGCATATAACAGATTGGGTCCAGACCGTATTTTGGCATTGGTTGAGGCGCGTGATTCAGCTGTTGATCAACACAGAAATAATTATCGCGTGAATCGACGAAGGCACATTTTTGCAAGTAAAGACGCAATCGAATACACAAATGTACTAGAAAATGATTTCCTACAACGGCGCGCAAGAGGTGAAAGCGTCAGTGAATATTCTGCTCGATGGGTAGAGCGAACATACAATGGTCAATATAATAGAGCATATGCGGAATATTCAAAAAACAGCTAACAAGGACAATCCAGGATTTGAAGTCGGCATCTGTGGTCTAGTGGTTAGAAAGCTTGCCAGTAAACCACAGTGGTGGCAGGACCAGAGTTTGAATTTCGGAAGGATTACAGACTGGCTTAGCAAGAACTAAGAATAAGCATTCTAACAATTTCACGACAAAAACGAAAGATAAAATCTGTTGCAGACAAAATGCTGGACTATGAAAAGCAAAGACTCCCTAGATCTACTTTCAATTTTCATTTGTTTGTCGATAAGCACAATAGATGACAAGTGACTTCTAGAAATAGAATAAGGCGAGTTAAGGTTTCCATAGCTAAATTCTGATGTCATCTACAACGTCACGTTGTCAATTGTTCAAAGTAAAACATAAGTTAACAAACTAGAGCAGAACGTAGTATCGATAAAAAAAGTACAAACATAGTATATTATGCACTGAACGGAAGACCAGGCGATTGTGCGCCGAGTATGAGTCAAGCACCCAGGCGGAGCCGAAGTGCTTAAGTCATACGAGGTGCAATCGCCTAGTTTCCTCGAGGTGCATATACTATTTTATCTGCTAGTAGATGGAAACGAGCAAAACTCGCCGAGATGATTTGAAAAATAAGTGACGCCATGTTGTACAAAGAGAGTGAGATATTCTCTCTCCTTCTATAACATGGTGGCGGCGCCGCGCGTGAAAATAAGATAGATGGCGACACATATGCTTATCTGTCTCTCTCTCTCCCTCTTGCTGTGAAAGAAGGAGAAAAAGAGGAGCATAATAAAAAAACAGGAGCATAATCAGCCGTTTTGCCTCCTGAAAACAGGAGCATAATCATCGAGTTCCCCTCTACAAGCAGATAAAAACATTTTCATGCCTTCTAAATCTTCTCGGAAATACACTGTTGAAAACGAGCAATAACTTATTTTGTTCCACACAAGAATGAAGTTGACACTTTTTTTGCATCAAATCAATCTTCGTGTATGCGTACGTCGCAGTTCCTTTGCTCTACTTCCTCAGAGACCCAGCACAAAATTATACGACCCGCTAAGTTGTCAGCTATTGCCCAAGAATTATGCTGCACATTCGAAATTAATAGCAGGTGTCGCACATGCGACAAGATTGCTTCGACTTCCGTAGATTGCGAACTTCAAAATTCTTATTGCTCTACAGCAGGGGTGTCCAACGCAAGGTTGGTGCGCTTCTCCTTTCTTCCCCTTCTCCGAGCGCTTCATCGAGAATCCTCTCCTCGTTTCACCACGGGCTTCGTCTGTCTACGCCTTAACACGCCTACTTGCGCGCACTGTTCATACAGCCCGGCCGCCGAGGACCCCTTTCCACATCGCGATCACCGCATGAACACATCCAAGGTGGTAAGAGAGGGGATTGACGAGTAAAAGTTATTTACACGATTGTTCACGCGTTGGACACCTCTCCTCTACAGCAACATAAGTGAAAATTCTATGCATTCGTTAAATAAAATATCATGTGTAACTCGGAATGTCTCTCCTAACTCGCAGAAGTTTTCTGCCTAAGACTGCAGCACATGCGGCTCGGGAAACAACATAATCAAGTGAAATCAGCATTCTGCTCCAGTCGAATCAAATCAAAAGACGGTAATCAGCGCTGGCGTCGTCTCTCTCACTACTTCCCGAACTGGGATGAGAAATTATAAAAGGGAAGAGTACCAAAGGAAGGTTCAAAACGCAAAATGATTCTCGTTCCTTGTGAAGTTGGACTAGAAAGGTTAGTTTCTTATGTTTTACTTGTAATCGATGTAAATTCTATCATTTGTTTTTCTTTCTGCGTTGAGAAAGCAGTCATACTTTGAAAAAATTGCATAGCCAGCAATTATTCCCGCATCAGATCGAACTCAAGTCCGCTGTACTATACACAGGTTTCACTGCGATTTTTCTTGTGTATTTCAAAAATATTGTAGGTGAATACTAGTACAGACATTTAAGAAGACGAGCGCGCAGCCACTGGGTTCAGAATCAGAAGCCTTTTTTTGGGTGTTAGAGGAAAGGGCGAAAGGTGTACCTGACTGAAGAAAACGAAAGTTTAGAAAACAATAAAAACTACATAAGATGCATATGTTGCGCCAAAAACGTGGAAATGTAATATGTAATGCAATATGGTGTAATGTAATATAATATAATGCAATGTAATAAACACTTGAAATGAAGAAAATTCTAAACCAAAGTTTGGGATTTGGAGTATTATTGGTCTTGTTTTTCTGAAGTATAAGGTCTTACATGTTTTATTATAATTGATTGATTGATTGAAGATCTAACTATTTCGTTACGGATTGAACTTTTTTTCCTGTTTGAGAAAATTTGAAAGGCTTCGTTAAAGATTTTTTTCTCATGATTCACCTGTTTGGTTCAAATTCGACTATTTTGTTCAAGATCCATTCCCAATTACTTTGAGAATAACTTTCTTATCTGAAAATGAAACTATTCCATTTGTTCCGGCATTCGCGTATTCTGTTGAAAATTCTTCCTTCAGTTGTTTCTCTCGTTAAAAGTTAGATTGCATTTTAAGACTGCAGTTGAAATAAACTTAAAAGAAGAAAATTCATCTCTCCTAGTTGGAAGTTATCTGTTTTGTTATAAGTTACACTGTCTTCGAAAAGATCAATCTGATTGAAAAAAAAATGATGTAGACGCTGTAGCTGCTCTCTGAGATTTTTATACCTCTCCTTTTTCCCAATCTTCCTGCCTTTGATGTTGTTGTCAATCGGGGCTAAGAATTCCATTACATAGTTTTTCACGTTTGTCAAGTAGCACAATGTCAGCTCTTGTGTGTTACATAGGTACTGGTGTGAAGAAACTGTAAGTCCAGAAAATTCGACACTCCTTGTTCTGAACAATTGACTCTATATTCTTCAGAGGGTTCCGCAGGGCAGGGCAACGGCCAACGCCATAAGAGCGACAGAGATGGTAGTAACGCACTCTCTTGGGGTAGCCGCATTGTGTCTGTATACATACGTCGTTCATGCGTGAATAGGACAATTTGGTAGTATTTGCCATAGGTGCCTAGGGAGTTTTCATCGCGTTCTGCAACTATCACTGGAAACTTCTTGACGTGATATGTGACTACAGTATGCTAAAGTGGAAATCACACCGTCCTGACACGCGATAATGAAATTCTCTGTGTGTAGATTAGGTCAAGATGATTCAAGGAAAAAATAATGTGACAAGGATTGATCTTTCCCTTGTCTTCACGTTGTTTAAGCAAGTTTTTGGCCTCCGCTTCCTCCACCTGAGCTTTCAGAGGTAACCCATCTTTAGAGAGTAATACACTGTCCTCACTTCTGATTTTAAGGTCCAGGCCAAAAATCTTTGCTGCCTGCACCGCAGCTTTATGAAGGAACGCTCCCTTCCCAACCATTTCGTGATTTCTAACAAATTCGAGAGATTCTCTTCTGTTCAAGACGATGTAGGCTGTGGTCAGAATAATTCGGTTAGAGGCATTGGAGATTCAGAAGTCTGCGTCCACATTTACGGCATGCGATGTATAACGCGAAACGGAATAGTTGATATACAAGCTTTTCTTCATTTGCTTTATATGTATGTATCTGCTTTGGAGAACCTTTTTCACTAATATTGTATCCTGAATGCGGCTCTCAGGCTCGCCCAGGTATTTGTAGGTCTCTCCAGCGCTAAGGTGCCTGGTAACATTTCCTCCACAAGCTCAGGGTCCTTATCTATACCTGCTATCCGTCCACGTTTCAGATGTATCTTGGCACAGTTATCCAATCCAAAGTCCATACTGATTTCTCGAGTGTACTCCTCGACGATACTCAGAGCATCCTTGAGACAATTTTTTCCCAGGAGCATAGGAGTATCTCAGGAGTATTTTGTCAACAATGTGCTGCTTGATGGTCAGCAGCTTCGACATTAACAAAGTTTGTAGTGGGTCCACTTTACCTACGCGAACTTTCAGAGGCTTTCTGTAAAAGAGTCACCAGATTTTATGTATTCAATCACACAGTGCACACAGGACGAGTTCTGTCTAACCCAGCCAATATATCTGTTTAGTTGATGCGAGCGCCTCTTGATCTTTTGATCCATCGTCGGCTTTGAACTTCGATTTGAATCAGTCTAAGCTTTCTAGATCACGAGGCTCAGGGGGAACCTGGATGTTAATGTTTTTCCTTGTTCTGAAATCGCTATTCTCTCTAGGGGAATGCCTTACTTCAGCAGTTGGTCTAAATGTCGCTTCCTAATTTTCCGCTGCGGCTCGTTCTTGCAGCGGTTGACAAAGCGTTCCGGGTTTATCTCTTATTCGAGAAAGGTTTACGGCACGGTTTCATAATACTTGCTGTGAAAGGAGCGAAGGCTCTGGGTGTTTCTGGCACCACAGAGTGTGAAAGCGCACCATGTAACCTCTGTGGTTAGCGACTATAGTTGCTTTGTAGCAAATGAGAAGGTAATCATCAAGTCGATCCGTCCATAGAGAACATCGATTGCCCCGCCGGTTCGTCATTATGTTTTCATCTAATTCAGCACTCCGAACTCTAGAACGATCGGCAATATTTGCCGAACCATTACCGGGTGCTATGGATTTGAGTTCTGAATTTCCATAGTTAATGCCAAGTGTAGCTAGGTAAGGGATGGTCCACCGTCGCAGAGCACCGCATGCAAGGTTAAGGCTGCACATTCCAGGAAGTCACCCCGTATTCTAGATACACCGTAAAGGGCACCTCAAGAAGGTACCATTTAGCTTTCAGCACGGTTGTTCATGCCTCAGCTTCAAATACACTACTCTTGGGAAGGCTTGTAGAAGCTTAGGAAGGCTTGAGAGAGCTTTTGGACGTCACGCTTGATCTGATCATCAATTTTTTGAAATTGATTCGCCTTTGACTATAGTTTAAAAATCCAAGATTTCATGAAGAAATGAAATTGCTTTGCTCTGCTAGTATTATTATTCAATCCATTAAAATTATCAAGAATTTTATAATAAAAAATGATGATAAGTCATCATTCCGCAATCTTTAATTGTTCTTTATGAATTCCTTTTTGAACTTGAAATTTAAAAACCATGATAAGCATTCCATAGGGAATTGTTCAACGTGTGAAAATTTCGAGACAAACAAAATATGTATCAAATTTTATGTGGAGATACTACAATAATAGCTGGATTAGGCTTCCGAAAACTAAAATATCATTTGTTTAAATCGTTATGGTAAATCTGCATGCTGTAAAATGTCCGTAGATGTATTTCAATTCATTTTTATTTATTTTCATTTACAGATTCAAATAATTTCGAAAACTTTTCCTCAACCTTCATTTACACGATACACCTAAAGTTCGAAATTCGCAATGTAATGTATCCTTAAATATTGTTTCGAATGATAATAAAACATTGATGGTAGCTACAATAATTGTTCTAACGAAAGATATAAATTTAAACTCAAACATATCACTTTTCAATCAGACAGGATGACCAAAGATAGAAAGACGAATCTGACACGGAACAGTTGTTTTTTAAACCAAAATCTAGATGCTCAACCGGAATAATTTATTTCTTCCAAGAAAATATGATTTTTAACAGAAGATTAGGAAAAACTAAAAAAAAACACTCCCCAAACGGAAAGAAATTGTTATTTGCTACGGCTGCAGAATTGTATGGTTAGTGGAGGGGATGGATAACTCGGTGCGTCTAGCGCGCATCAGCAGATGGATGGTATAGTGAGTGGAGATAGAAAACCCAGTGCGTCTAGCGTGCTTCGCCAGTAGGATTGTATGGTAAGTAGAGGAGATGGATAACTCGGTGCGTACAGTTCGCATTGGTAGTAGGATTGTCTGAAAAGTGAGGGGGGTGGATTTCACGGTGTGTCTAGTGCGCATCGGCAGTAGGATTGTGTTGTTAGTGGAGGGGATGGATTCCTCGGTGCGTCCAGCGCGGCTCGGTAGTAGAACTGTATGATAAGCGGAGGGGATGGATTCCTCGGTGCGTCCAGCGCGCATCGATAGTAGAACTGTATGATAAGCGAAGAGGGTGGATAACTCGGTGGGTGCAGTACGCATCGGTAGTAGAACTGTATGATAAGCGGAGGGGACGGATAACTCGATGCGTACAGTGCGCATCGGCAGTAGGTTTGTATGGATAGTGGAGGGGATGGATTCCTCGGTGCGTCCAGCGCGCTTCGATAGTAGAACTGTATGATAAGCGAAGAGGGTGGATAACTCGGTCGGTACAGTACGCATCGGTAGTAGAACTGTATGATAAGCGGAGGGGATGGATAACTCGGTGCGTACAGTGCGCATCGGCAGTAGGCTTGTATGGATAGTGGAGGGGATGGATAACTCGGTGCGTAGTAGGATTGCGTGGTAAGTGGAGGGGACAATTAATTAGGTGCGTTCAGCGCGCATCGGCAGAAGGATTGTGAGGTTAGTGGAGGGGACATAAAAATCGGTCCATCCACCGTGCTTCGCCAGTAGGATTGTATGGTAAGTAGAGGAGATAGATTACTCAGTGCGTCTAGCGCGCATTGGCAGAAGGGTTGTATGGTTAGTGGGGGGGGGGGGATAACTCGGTGCGTTTAGCGCGTATCGATAGTAGGAATGTGTGGAAAGTGGATGGGACTGTTAATGAGGTGCGTTCAGCGCGCATCGCAGAAGGATTGTGTGGTAAGTGGAAGGGATGCAAAACTCGGTGCATCGACCGTGCTTCGCCAGTAGGATTGTATGGTAAGTAGAGGAGATGGATTACTCAGTGCGTCTAGCGCGCATTGGCAGAAGAATTGTGTGGTAAATGGAGCGGATAGATTTCTCAATTACTCTGCGCGCTTCCAGATGGTCGCCTTAAGTTTTCCGTCGAAAATTTATATTATTTGTTTAAAAATTAAACTCGGCTTCAGAATATTCGTCTCCTCGTCCTTAGATTCCCTTAGATTCTGAACAATTTAGAAATAGATTTCTCAATAGTTGTCAAACTGGATTTCTATCGGACTGAACGAAACGAAAATATTGATTGAACTTGCGTTGAGAACGTAGCATTCAAAGATCATGTGGTTGAAATTATCGACATTTTAATTCAAAGATGAATAATTGGAATCTTCGAATAAATTTGGAATTGGCATTGTACAATATTGAATGTTCGAGGTTCAAATTGTTGAATTTTGAAAGTTTGATTCTCGATTCCTAACTCTTCGAGCTCAGAATTGTGAATAGGACATCATGGAATTTTTTTTCAAAAATTTAGAATCTTAAATTAAAACTTTGTTCAAGAATGGTCAATTTTAAATCCAGAAGATTGTACAATGTTATTCATATCTACAGTAGAAAATAGATATCGTTACCAATACTCTATTCTTCGCTTTTTCCGTTTTCCTGGATTTTTTTGGTTGATGTATAATAATAATTTATAACAACTTATGAAACGTGTTGTTCCAAATTGATTAATGTAATCTAAAAAATTAATTTGTAGATAATTGAATAACATTTCGAACGAGCCCTGTAGCTTCGAAAAATATTCATTGGTTACCAAGATAGAGCGGATATTTGCAGACCTTAATGAATTTGGAATGATAACGATGTTTCTTTGGAACCTTCGTTTAAACCTTGATCATATCTCAATATACGTACTTTTATACATGTTGAAATTTGTTTGAATACTACAGCGAGTGAGATAGTTAGTGGGGGTAGTCCATATATATTCATGAAAACATCCAGTTAAGAGACCATTATAGGTACGCAGTTGACGAATTTTTACGAAAAGCAGGAAGATTGTACAATTTTCTCTTATTTCAATAACCGGAAATTAAGATGACCGTCGGTACTCTATTCCTCGCCTTTGCACTTATTCTGAATTTTATTGGTAAATATATAACGATTGATAGAATAATTCAACATATCATCTCTGTTGTGCTAAGTATATTTGTAATTGAATACTTGGATTTTACATGGATTTCTACGTGAATATTCAATCCCTAAGTCTGAATTAGCAAACTACACTACTAAGGCATTAGTAAAAAAATACTAATTTGATCAGATCTTTATATTAATACGCGTTGGCTTGGTAAAACTTTCCACTTTATTAGAAAAAGTAACATATGGCATAATATTGGGAGACGTGTAGAAAACTCACGTCACTTATACCAACACAACTCATTTGCAGAGACATTGCTCGAAATTGAGAAAATCAGAATTATTTACACACCTTATCTTTTCTAGCTTACTAACCCAGGTTTTATTATCTCAAATTCGTACGATTGTCATAACATTCTCGGCAAAATTCAAATTTTTGAAAGGTATATAGGATTTCCGGGAGGTGAAAAATAATTAAAAACTTGTGGAGGTTTTGAACATTTTCGAATAAACGGTAGATGTTTGTAGATTCCAAAAAATAATTTGTTCCAAAAATTTCAGAAGTTTCAGAAAGAAAAACGAGATTCTCTGGAAGTGTCTGAGAATCTTTCGAATGATTTTATGTCTCGAGAAACGAATTTCGAAAGAATATAGAGAAACTTTCCAAGACATTTTCAAAGATTCCTAAACCTTCAAAATGGAATCTAGAATATTTAAAGGCAATTTCTTCAGTTTTTTATGACTTTTAAATATTGTAAGAATAACTTCAGAAGATACTTGGACGGTTCAAACTAGAAACAAATAATAATTATCAACTTTCAAATAAATGTAATAAATAATATATAAATCTTATAGTGGGAGATTGTTGCTACTCTTTATTTCGAAGCAACTACCGCTCTATGAATGAGCAGAGCACACACTTCCCGAGTAAACGAAAAACTCTTCAGAATTTGAAGAGAAATGTTAAACATAACTTTTGAGGTTATAGCAGTTGAGGAAAAATGCCTCATACATAGAGATCAGTGCTACTTGAATGTGAAAATACCTTTTTGAAGTGCGCATGCGCTGCGATGGCCACTGATTATTATAATATGTATTTCACACAAATTTTCTTCTGACACTTGGGAAATTATTTAGTTGAAAATAGGACTTTAGTTTTGAGGCGGGCATTGCAAAAAATCCATTCAGAATTTGGGAAGTTCACAATTGGAAAAAAGAACTGAAATCGAATTTCTATGGACCGTCCAACAATCCACATGGGTTTTAACTTGACGGAGGATTTTTTACTTTGATAAGGCTGTTGGGTGTGCACTAAAACGTTGGTAGATATTCTAAATGTATTGTGAAGTAGGAATAAAAGGAACAGAAAACGAATTTTAAAAATGAGACGGATACCTCCTTATTCTTGTTCTCTCATTTTTATTTTTATTTGGTTTTTCGAAATTTCAATAGAGAACTTTGAGGGTGTTTGACTTAATTTGATAGATGGATTCTAGGTCTGCTTATCCTAATCTCCGAAAATTTGAGATTTCAAAATCTATTCACCCCAAGCGTTACCAATAACGCTCACTCACCCTCACCCTCAATAAGTGAGACATATTTTTTCCTTGAAAGCCAAATGTTTTGCACTCATTTCCATATTTAATTGCTCTAATTCAATATCTATGATTAATTATGATATCTTTCATGGATACGAAACTTACCCTATTTCTGAAATTTCTTACAGAACCAATAAGATCTGAACAGGTGTCTTTGCGGGAATTATTTGAAGGTTTCAACAGTGTCGATTTGCCCCCAGTCAAACCATTAACACTTGAAGATGCAGATCACTATTCTGAATTCCAAACGTATGATGAGCACCAGGTGTTCCCTCAATACAAAAACGCCATTTTGTACGAGAGGCGTACTGTCATTGTTGGATTGTTGCAAGGAGTTTTTCTAAGACCACTATGCATTTTGTTTGGCTTATCTGATATCAATATCGTTTTTGACAAGAGAAGGAACCGGTGGGTGAGTCTGTCCCCTTCCGAATATAATAGATTGGGTCCAGGCCATATTTTGTCATTAGTTGAGGCGCGTGATTCAGCTGCTGATCAACACAAACATTATTATCACGTTAATCGACGAACGCACATTTTAGCAAGCACAGACGCAATCGAATCATCAATGTCTGTAGAAAATGATTTCTTGAAAAATCGCCAAAGAGATAATTTAGTGATTGAAGAAGGTGCTCAAATGGTAGAGCAAGCATACAATGAGGAATATAAGAAAGCATATGCCCATTATTCAAGAAGCGGCTAACAAGCAGAATCAACGATTTGTAGCCAGCATCTATGTTCTAGTGGTAAGGAAGTTCGCCAATAAACCACATTGGTGGCAGGACGAGAGTTCGTATCTTAGAGGATGCGCAGACTGGCTTTGCAAGAACTAAAAATAAGCGTTCCGACGATTTAACGGCAAAAACGGAAGATAAAATCTGTTGCAGAAAAAATGCTGGAGTACGAAAAGCAAAGACTCCCTGGATCTATTTTCAAATTTCACTTGTTTGGCAATAAGCACAAAAGATGACAAGTAACTTCTGGAGATAGAAAAAGACGAGTTGAGGTTTCCATAGCTAAATTCTGATGTCATCTACAACGTCACTTTATCAACTGTTCAAAGCAGAACATTGGTTGACAAACTGAAGCAGAACGTAGTATCAATAAGAAAGAGCACAAATAAAATGTTTCTCTGCCTCCTTGATGTTCTCGGAAATACACTGTTGAAACCGAATAACTCATTTCATTTCACAAGTGCATGAAGTTGTTACTTTTCTTTGCATCAAATCAAACTTCGTGTATGCGTACATCGCAATTCATATGCTCTACTCCTTTAGAGACCCTGTGGAAATTATAAGTCCCGCTAAGTTGTCAGCTACAGAAGACTTCCGTTTAGCTGAACTTCCATTTATCAGAACGCCTCCATTTATCTGAACGCTACCATGCTCGTTTAGCTGAACTCAAGCGGCCCCCTCTACCTCCACTACTCTCGAGTAGACACGGCATCTAACGATTGCGACCAATTAGAAGTCACCACTAGAAACACCCATGCGGAGGGGAACAGTGGTGGGAATTTCTTCCGAGTTCAGCTAAACGAATGTTTACGTCGCGTAGCGGTTCAGCTAAACGGAAGTCTTCTGTATTCCACAAGAATTATGCTGGACACTTAAAGCTAATAGCAGATGTGATTGTGAATGTAATTTTTCCAAGCATCCACCAAAAACAGCCAATAGCTGATCAAAACAAACCTCCATCGGACGGAGTAAATGGTTAACCAGTTATGTTCTGTTGTACAAGCGCGCAGATTGCTTCGACTTCCGTAGATTACGAACGTCAAATTTATTGTTGCTCTACAGTAACATAGGTAAAAATTCCGTGGATATGTTAAACAAAATATAATGTATACCTCCGGACGTCTGTCCTGACTCGTAATAGGTTTCTGCCTAAGTTGCAGCGCATGTGGCTCGTACATCAAACTTCACAATTTTTGCTGAAGAATGAATAAGAGTGCAAAATTATTTCCGTTCCTTTGTAAAGGGTAATTAAAAAGGTTAGTTTCTCATATTGCGAATGTTCCACTTGTAATCGATGTAAATTTTGTCTTTTGTTTTTCTTCCTACGTTGAGGAAGCAGTCATACAGTAACAATAAAAAAATTCTATAGCCAGCTATTATTCCGGCACCAGATCGAACTCAAGTCTGCGGTATTATACACAGGTTTTACTGCGATTTTCCTCGTGTACTACGAAAATATTGTAGGTGAATACTAGTACAGATATTTTGAAATACGGACGCAGCCGCTGGGTTTAGAATCATTAGTTGTTTTTTAATGTAAGGGCGAAGTACGAAAGGTTTACATGACTGAAGAAAACGAAAGTTTTGAAAACAGTACGAACTACTCAAAACATCAGGGAGATTCACAAGTAGTGTTAAAAATATGGTCATGTAGTATGTTATTCAATATAATGTAATGAAATGCGATGTAACATAATGAAGTACTTGAAATAAAAGAAATTCAAAAACTAAGTACTATATCGTTTGTGATTTGAAGTATTTCTGATCTTGCTTTGCTGGATTATTAACTTTTACATGTTTCATTATTATTAATTGTTTGAAGATCTACTTTGTTCTGATGGAGCTGATTCTTCGCTACGTCTCGTGAAGTTTGCGATTTAAGAACGATCGCCTCATTGATATAATCACTCACTTTTTTCTGATTGTTTTCTAATCATTTTGACTAAGGATAAGTAATTTTGGAATGAAGGCGATGGAACCAGGCGAAAAGGAAATTCAATTTTGAGGTTATAACCTCAGAATTGAAGCACCTATATTATTTCATGGCATACTATACAACTAAATCTTGGTTCGATACTAAAGCCTAATCATTTATTTCAATGAAAGTCTGCATTCGCAGAAGAAAATTGGCTAATCCCAAAAATTTGTGTGCAAAATGATTTTATTCAATCCTAACCCGAGCATTTTCTAAACACGCACTTTTACTTGAATTTAGACCTGAACATTTTTCGTTCCTGGTGTGGTTTTCAGCATCGAGTAATGATGAGACCAAAAAGTCCATGGTTACATACATAGTTTTTTACTTTTCTGACAGAAGATTTTCTAAAGCCCAACTTGTATCTTTTACCAACAAAGAAAGGCAAGTTTATTTCGAACTCTAATGACGTCGCGCATAATATTGGTACATGGAACGGCCTACTTTTAAGGTGGGTGTTGCGAAAAAGCAATTATTGGTACTTTTAACGGAACAAAAATATCGCGAATAGCATCTGTTCAGATTTTTTCTCAACGATTTTTGAGCACTCTCAGGTACCAGAAAAAGCGAGCGACATTCACTTTTCACATGTGTTTCAGGCAGAGTTCCTTCTCCTTGCAAAACAACGTGTCTATAAAGGGAAGATTCAACTATTTGTTCCAAAATCGATGTACTTGTTCAAAATTCGTCTTTTTGTGGTATATTTTGTTGAAAGCTAGATCACTTAGTTGAAAATTGAACCATTTTGTTTGAGTCATCTTTAGGAGTAGAAGATACATCTTTCTTGTTCGAATCTGAGGTAATCTCAGCAAGCTTTGTTTTTTCGGTATTAGCAGCGATAGATTTGGAGCAATTACGATATGTTTCTTCGGAAACTTTCTCTAAACCTTGATAATACCATACGCACTTTTGTACATGTTGAAATTTGTTTGAATACTACGGCGAGTGAGATAGTTATTAGAGATAATCTTTA
>WSXT02007501.1:0-14797 GCA_011762715.2 Neuroterus valhalla | reverse complement strand
CTGAAAATCTTGTCCGACCACTGGTGTTTTCTCATGTTTTTCCGAAAAACCTTTTATTTCTCATTAAAACCACATTAACTTCAAAATGAAGGGCAAAAATAACTTCAAAAATACAAAAAAAGTAAAAAAATGCGAACCTTTGGTAGAAAAAATAAACAAATAAATGCCTAACATAAGTCAAATATGAGAATAACACTATTTGTCCGACCACTGCTACATTTACCCTACTTGGTTGAAACTTGAACAACACGCTTTCTTAGAAATTAATTTTATTGGTTAATGATATTGAACTATATTGTCATTGTTTTTTTGTTTTTTTTTTTAAATTTGTTTCCAACTGAAAATTCAACTATTCCACCTCTGGTTAAGAATTAATCGTTTTTTAGTTGCAAATCTAACTATCGAATTTTTCAACTTGGTTGGATGTTAGAATGCTTTGTTGGAATTATTATTTTGTTGGTTCAACGATTTACTAATTTTGTTTTAGAATCTCTTCCTTCTGTTTCTTTGAAAATTGATTTCAATTTTTTTGTTGGGAATTTTTTTATTTTTGGATGAAGATAATTCAAATATTTGGTTGGAAATTGTTGTACTTTGTTGTAAATTCATCTTCTTTGCTAGAAAACCAATCATACTTTGTTGATAATAAGAAAATTTTGTTGAATTTTCTTTTTTTTTTGTGAAAATGGATTTTTTTAACTGTAATTTTAAAAATTGCTCCTCCATAAAAAGTTATTTTCTGGATCAAGATTCAACATTCTAGTTAGAAAATTTAATTATTTTGTTATTTAGCTCAAGAATTTATAATTTCGTTTAAAAAAAAAACAATAATTTTGTTGAAATTTTTTATTTTTAGTTTGAAGTTTTGACTTTTCGATGAAAAATACACAACTGCTTGTGGTTAAGTATACTCCCATTTTTGTTTGAAAATTCGACCATTTTATTGAACATTTATCTCTCTTGGTAGAAGATTATTCTCTTTCACAAGAAACAGCAGGAGATTTAGTTTTTGAAATTGAAAAGCCTTTTTTTGAAATGTAAATTACCATTTTTAATTGAAAAATATTTAAATATGGCTGAAAATGCTTAAGTTTTCAAAAGTTTCATTGATTTTTCAACTTTTCGTTGAAACCTTTTAGCTGAGGGTTTCAAAAAGTACAAATTTTTAAAACGGCACATTATTATGTAAATGTAGTTATAATCTGAATGAAAATCTAGCAACTTAAATAGAAATCTCATTTCCTCAAGTGAAATTCTAGTAAAGTATAAATTAATTCAACTCGAATTGAATTCTAGTTGATTTAAATTGAATTGTAGGAATGCAAATTCTATCTTATTCAAACTTTAATTTGAATCACTTAATACTGAATCTCTCAAACTTAAAACTGCGCAACTAATGATGCTCTTATTTAGCATTTTGAATGTCAGAAAATTTTTGTTCCTACATTTTATTTAGGATTCATCTTAACCATTTGCAGTGATTCATATAGAATTTCATGAACTTCAGTTTATCAAGAATTTCCTCAATCTTTCAATCTTTTTCTGGCATTCCCTGACTTTCCGGAAACCTTTGACCTCTAGTAATTCTGAAAAAGGGTCAGAGTTCTCGATTTTGAGTAATTTAGGCGATTTGCTAAGAAAGGAGACGGTATTTGCTTCCTCGAATAAATATTTGCAAAAAAAGGCAGAGAATAGAACTTTCAAAACATACCAGGGTTGTCGTTTCTGGAATTTTGTCTTCCTTCACAGGTTCTTTAGCCTCCTTGGGATCCTTCGATTCCTTTGATTCTTTAGAATCCTTAGGTTCCTTCAGCACTTTTATTTTTCCTTCAACAACTAGAGAAGATTCTCCACTTTCTAAAGTCTTTTCAACATCCACCTTTGGTTTATCTACCTGCATAGAAGTTTCCATTGGAGTTTGAGAAATTCTAGAATCACTTATAGTTTTATCCAAGTTCTCATCTATTTCTTTTACAGCCATCTTTTCTTTTTCGGTCACTACTTTTTCCTTCTCAATCTCCTTATTTTCAATCGGCACTTCTTCATGTTCACTCCTAGTTTTTTCACACTTTTGCTTTCCAAGATCCAAATTTTCAGCTGGGATCAGAGTTTTAGTTTCAGGATTCAATTGAGAAGAGCAATCCTTTTCCAGAGTTGGAACAGCTGGGACTAAAGCTTCATCAGAAACTGAGGCTTTGTCAGAAACTAAAGAATGAGGAATTAAAGCTTTTTCAGGAACTAAAGCTTCATCAGGACTTAAAGATTTTTCAAGAATTAAGGCTTCAAGAATTGAAGCTTCCATAGAAATAGGAGCTTTATCAGAAATTGATGATTTATCGGGAACTGAAGGCTTATCAACTGAAGCTTTATCAGAAACTGGAGCTTTAAAAGAAACTGGAGCTTCAACAGGAACCGAAGTTTTATCAGTAACTAAAGCTTTATCAACTGAAGCTTTATGAGTAACCGGAAATTTATCGAAAATTGAAGTTTCAATTGGAACCGAAGTTTCAAATGGTACCAAAGGTTCAACTTGAACCGCAGCTTCAACCAAAAGACAAGAATTTTCGGGCATTTGTTTTAACTGAGCTTTCGTCTTCGTTAATTGACTTTTCTGTCCGTAATCAACATTAACCTTCGCTGGAGAATTTCCAAGACTCTTAACTGGAACTGCGGGAACTCCAGAAATGCCAGGGACTGCAGAAGATTTATTTCCAACAACTGCCACCTTTTTCTCAATTTTCTTCTCAACCGGAGAAATCGGTTCCGTTTTGACCTCCTTTTTGATTTCGTCTTCAGTGAGCAACTTCTCAGGAACTTCTTTATCAGATCCAGAATTCGAGTTCCGCTTGGCCCTCTTTTTGTGTTTTCTTGTCCTCTTCTTCTTCTTCCCCTTCTTCTCTCTCTTCTTCCGTTTTCGAGATTTTCGTTCCTTATGCCTTTCCTTTTCCCGTTTCCTCTTTTCAATATCGGCAGCAACTTCATCCCGGATGGCCTCGTTTAGGGACTTTTTCTTGGCCACTTTTTCACGTTCTTTGATGACTTTTAGGAGTTTCGTGACGTCGGGAGCGATATTTTCACTACTAGCAGAGTCGCTGGAAGATGTTGAGATGGAGGAACTGTCGTTGTCAGTCTCATCGTTGCTTTCGACGAGTTCACCTTCCTCGAGGTTTTCCTTGTGTCTTGTCACGAGCAGTCTTTCAGCATTTTCGTCGCTTGTTCGATCAGGGAGAGGGGTCTCGTCCCATTGGTAGGTTTTTTTTTGAGATCTATCACTCACCTGGAAAATAAAGAAACAAATCCAATTAGAAGGGTGTTCTTATCCAAAAAAAATGAAAATTCTAACCAATCTTCTGAAAGAAGAATTTTTAACAAAATATTTGAATTTTTAACAAAAATGATCCGAAACTCACGAATATACAATATATGAAATTCATTTTTTAACCAAGGAAAGATTTTCAGTAAACAAAAAAATGAGATTCCAACAAAATTGTTGAATTCTCAACGAGAGAGTTGAATTTTTGAGTCGATTTCGTACAAAATAGTTGAATTTTTAACCCGAAATTATATATTCTCAACAAAAATGATCCTTGATTCACGAATTTTCCAAAAGAGTTGAATTTTCACGCCACGAAGACAAACTTTCTGTGAAACAATTATATTTTCAACCAAGAAACATTTTTGAGCCAAGAGAGAAACGTAGTTTCAACCAACTTGTTTAGTTTTTAACACAAAAGACGAATTTTCTATAAAACTTTTACGTCTTCATCCGAGAAATATTGTGAAGTCAAGATAAGAATCAGATTTGAACTAAATCGTTAAATTTTGAACAAAAGAGATAAATTTTCAATCAAGAAAGATTTTAGAGTAAAATAATTAATAAAATTTCAACCAAATTGTTGAGTTTTCAGGGCAAAGACAAATTTTGATACCAAAAATATCAATTTTTAAGTGAATATTCAACAACAAAGTTACAACAAAAAGACCAATTTCAAACAAATAATTGTATTTCTAACCAAAAAGATAAACTTTCAACAATGAAAAATAAATTTTTAAAACTAAAAAAAAATAATTTTCAACAGAATAGTTGAACTTTAAACCGAAGAGCTGAAATTTCAACTGGAGTCATGAATTTTCAACAAGACTTAAATTTTTAACCAAGAACCATTTTAACCAAGAAAGATTATTGTGTCAAGATAGGAATGAAATTTCATCTTAATTGTTTATTTTCAAGCCAAAAAGATTATTAATAAAATAAAATAAATTCAGACCGGAAATCTGTAGGACCTGGGTTCGAATCCCAGCGGAGCTAGAGAGTCATTTTTTCACAACTTTAAAAAAAAAACAATATTTGAATAATTAATTATTTAAATATTGATGAGACCAGTAGACAGAAAAATTAACATCATTATCTCAAAAAGATTATTTCCTACAAAACAGAAGTTTTCAACAAAACTGATCGTGAAGTAACAAATAAATAAAAAAGAAAATAAATTTTCAGTCAAGAACGATTCTTGGATCAAGAGAGAAATAACTTTATTTGAATTGTTGAATTTATAAATGAAAAATATTATTTCCCTACAACACAGTTGAATTTTCGAGCCAAGATTATAAATTTTTGATAAAAATGACACTTGAAGTTGAAAATCTTTCAAAAAAAGAGTTGAATTTTTTAGCTGAAATTTAAGAGTATTCTTTTATAAATCTTTTAAATTAGAGAAATATCAAATAAAAGTCATAAAATTACTGAATATGTTATTGTGGAATTCGCGTAGTTTTTCAAGTGTAAATTCTCAAATTTTAAAAACACAGGATAGCACATTATTTAATTTTGAAGATTTAAATACATGCTATTTTGAATTTTTTTTTAGGGAAATAGATGAGAAGGGAGAAAAATGTGTATAAGGAATTAATTTTAATCCCTACTATTCCAAAATTATAGCAGAAAGAAAATACGAAAAAGGGAAGGGTACAAAATTCTGGAATAACGGGATCAAAGATTTTGAGAAGAAAACGTAAAAAAATAGGAAATAGAGGACAGCTTCAAAACAAAAAAAGGAGAAAAAGGTACAAAATTAGGAAAATTTTCAAATATAGATATTATAAGTGATTTTCAGAAAAATAGGGAGAAAAAGACCAAAAATAGGGAATAGGGGACTGACTGTAATCCCTGCTATTTGGAAAATTAATTACAGCTACAAGGAAAAGGGAAAAAATAGAGAAAATTCTCAAATAGAGGGATTACAAAAAAAAATGGAGAAAAAGAGGAATAAAGGACTGATTCTGATACTTAAAAATATAAGTTTAGAAAAGATAGTCTCACCTCTATAGCTCGAACCTCTTTCCCCCTGGAATGTGAAGTTTCAGCTTCCGATCTTTTCAGCATTAAGGCATTAAACTCCTTCTCAAAAGTGTCGCTCATCGACCTTCCATGTTTCGCTTCCCATTCTTCCTTGGTCAAATTCCGAAAAGTATCCACATTTTCCCTCTTTTTTCTCGTCCATAATTGTTGTTGTTCCAAACTACTAGGTTCAGCAGGAACAGTCTTCAAAGAAGCTTTGGCTTTTGCAATTCCGGCCGAAAAAATGTCATCCAAAGTTCTCTCCATCGTTCCAAGAGTTGGATATTTTCCCGGAAGTTTTGTCACTGTTTCGCTTCTGTTCGGTTTTGACCTAGACTCTCGATCAGGTTTTCCTTTTGTAAGACCTGAAAACCGTTTAGAATATTATACTACAATTTTTTAATATATGTAAATTCAATAACAGGAGGAAGACAGAATTATTTCCACTGTTGACAAGAATTTAAGACTTCAAGTTATTTCAAAGCATTTGGAACATTTCAGTTATTTGGAAGTATTTCAAAGAAATTTAAGGTTTTTGCGAACAATGTAACGGAATTTATCGAGATTTTCAACGCTTTTCGAGGCTTCGCGAGAATTCGAAAAATTTTGAGGGATTATGCAAACTTGAAGGTATTTTTAATGATTCCAAATGATTAAGGGATATATTCTATTGTGTGATTTAAAAAAAAAGAAGTCGCGAGAATTCAAAAGATTCGAAATTAAGGGACCGTGATGGATTTTCAGAGATTGCGAAATATTTCAAAAAAAAAGTAACGAATATTTTAAAGGATATAATAGTATATTACATGGCGGGTGGCGAATGGCGCAGATTACTAACCAGTGTGGAGTTGCTGTCCCGAGCGAAGCGAGGGAAGCACCACACGAGTCAGTGATCTCCGCCATTTGCCACTCGCCATGTACTATATTTTTTATAACAAGTGCATCGAAAACTCGACTTTCGACGACTCTTGAGTGATAGCGAAAGAAGGAAAATTAGAGTTTTAAGGTTATGGTTGACAACATGTGACAGCTGATTCACTTTCGCCGCTCCAGCTGATTTCTATTCGCCACTAGTAATCCGCCATATTCGCATCGCTCAAGAGGCGGCGAAAGTCGAATTTTCGTTGCACGTGTTATGAAAAAAAATTTCGAAAGACACCATAATATTTTCACGAATTTAGAGGGATATCAGGGGATTGTAATTGGCTCACAAAGAATTAAAGAAATTTGAAGGAATTTCGAAAGATTTCAAAGGATTATGAGGGATTTCAATGCTTCCGAAAAATCGCAATGAATTTAATAATATTTTGAAGGATTTCCAGAGATACCACAAAATTGTGACGGATTTTTAGTGACTCTGACGAATTGAGAAGGTTTTTATGGATTTTTATGGATGGAAAGTATTTCAAGAGATACTTAAGTATTTTCACAAAAAAAAAATTTCGAAAGACACCATCATATTTTCACGAATCTTGAGGGATATCAGGGGATTGTAATTGGCTCACAATGAATTGAAGAAATTTGCAGGAATTACGAAAGATTTCAAAGGATTATGAGGGATTTTAATGCTTTCGAAAAATCGCAATGAATTTAATAATATTTTAAAGGATTACCAGAGATACCACAAGATAGTGACGGATTTTTTGTGACTTTGACGAATTCAGAAGGTTTTTATGGATTTTTATGGATGGATCGTATTTCAAGAGATACTAAAGTATTTTCACGGATGTCAAAGGATTTGAGGGAATAATAATCGAACTTCAGAAATTTCAAGAGGCATACATAACTTTAAGAGATAAAAAGCGGCTTCGATGAATTTACAGAGTTTCAAAGGATCTTAAGAGATTTGGAAACCCTTCAGAGGATTTCGTAACATTCCAAACGATTCGTATCAACAAAAAATTGCACACATTCTATCGAAATTCTCTAAATTATTTCAAATTCTTTAAAATCCCTTAAAAATAATTGGCAATACTGTAGAATCACGGCTTTTCTGAATTTATTCATTCTACTTGCAAATTTTTATAATAATAACTTTAATTAATCATTAGAACCAGAATCAGTCGGGGAAGCGAGAAATTATTGATGTACAAAAAATTATTACTATTATTGAATAAAGTGCCATTTTCTAGAGGTTAATTTTTCGAAAAACCTTGGAAAGGTGGTCGGATGTGACTGAACTAACTCTTCCCTTGAGTAATAATAATTATGAGCTTCGTGTACAGTGAACTTTCACTTAAGTTGACCTTCACTTAGGTTGACTGGGAACGTTCACATAAGTTAAGTGAACAGTCCCCCACCACAAACACTGTGAGAAAGAGAAACTAAAAGCTGCAGAGAGGGGGATATTATCCTTGATGGTGGGGACTCGTGACTCCCCACCTTGAGTCAACTTGACTGAATGTTTACGTTTTCGCGCGGTCAACTTAAGTGAAAGTTCATTAGTTCACTGTATTTACTTCTGAATTCTGGTGTAAATAGCAGAAGCAGCTTCCTTTTCCCAGATGGTTTTGAGGTTAGGTAACGAACTGAGAGAAATCTAACTATACTTCAATCGCTTCAATCACACCCGGAAACGGGAAAATTAGAACAAAAAAAATAATTTTTTTGCCTCCCCCGACTGTTTCTTATTAATGCACAATTTAAGGTATTTGAAGAAAAATTGCAAATAAAATGATGAAATTCAGAAAAGCCGTTATTCTTCAGTATTACCAATCAATTTGAGCAATTGGAAATTCCATGCAATGTTCTAAAACATACTAGAATCTTTGGAAATACTTTTTTACATTTTTAAATCTTTGAAATCTTACGAAATCCCTAATTTATTGTAAATAAATTTTAATATCCCTTTAAATTATTGAAATCCTCGGAAATTTTATAAGATCCGTTGGAATCATTTAAACTTTTATGGAACCTTTTAGGCCCTCTAAAATCATTCCATATCTTGCAAAATTCTAGGAAATTCTCTAAAACACAATGAAAATTGGATGGAATCCTTGGAATGATTCAGATCTTCGGAAATTCTTTGAAATTTGGGGAATGAAATTTGAAACAAGATTTGAAATTCCTTCGAATCTTCAAAAATTCTCGTTCCTAATTCGATCCCATTGAAATCTTTTTAAAAGCCCTCAGAACTTTTGTATCTTCGTAAATTTTTTTTCGGAATTTTAAGAAATCCCCAAAAATATTTTAAATCATTTGGAAACCTGAAAAGCTATGCAAAAGAAATGGCAAAAAGGGTCCGCATTCTTCATTTTATGTATTTAAAGGGATTTTTGAAATTCAAGTCATAAAAAAAAAGTAAAAAGAAGAATTATGTCCAAAAGGCAACGGATTTCAATTAGTGAATCTTCGTTAAATATTCTGAAGTCCCTTGAAATATTATGAAATCTTAAAAACATTTATGAATTTTGTTGGAATATTTTGAAAATGTTCTTAAATTTTTGTGAAATATTTTAAACATCTTTGAGATCTTTGTGAAAAAATGATTAATGTTTTGACTTAGAAACTTATTGAAATATTTGGAAAATCTTAGAAACTCCATGAAAAAATGAGAAAAGGGTTAGAATTCTCTTGCAATTCCTTGAAATCTTTCCGAATTTGGAAAAACTTTCGGAAATCTTGAAATCTGTGAAATCCTTCGCAGTCTTTGAAAACTTTGTGAAATTTTCGAAATTCGTAAATTCACTTGGAATCATAGAAATCTTTTAAGAAATTTCGATATTTCCGAAATTTTGTAAAATCTTTAGAATATCTTCGGATTTTTTCGAAATCTTCTGGGATATTTTAAGCTCAATAAAATCTTTTCAATATATTTCAAATAGTTCTTAATTCTCTTTAAATCTTCGTGAATTCTGTTGAAATATTCTTAAATGTTTCGAAATTTTTGTGTAATATTTCAAGCATCTTTGTTTGTTAGACGATACAAGATGGCGTATGGAACGGTGGGTCTAAAATAAGCACGTCGTTATCGGTGAAAATGTAAAGTCTACAAGGACTACTTCGATGCCCTATAGTTCTGTTTGTTCATTCTATCGTTTCAGTTGATGTGGCATAATTTTTCTCTTCAAATTTGATGGCACTAAAGTGGATTTTTGTTTTAAAACAAATTTGTGGCCTTGTCTTGAGAAACTTGTGTGTGGTGTAGTTGAGTAATTTGACTTTGTGACGTTTAATTTTGATTATATATTATAGGCAAGTAAGATATGTGTACAAACATATCGCTAGTTTTTTCCTTATGTAAAAATTTTTATGGAATTGTTTTAGTGCAAGCAATTCACGGTAAGGGCAAGAAATCATTTGAAAATCAGAAACTGGAAGTGTGAGAAGAAAAGTGACTCGTGCCTCTCGATTGCTAATTGCGATAACAGCCCAGTGAGCAGCTGTGATTATACACCCTAAACAAATATCGTTGGCTGATACTACTTTGTCAAACCTGGACGAACTACACTAACCTATGTGGAAATATTCAGCTCATAAAATGAATAATAATAATAATAATCAAAATCCAACTCTATCTGCGAATGGAAAATAACGCAAATGCCGGTTTCCTCCAAGTGCAATTATAAAATTCTACACTACGTGACAAATACATCGAGCGCATTCCATCATTCATCACCCAGGATGTGTGGAGCTCGCAAAGATATTAACTAATGGACACTATTCAAAATGCTGTGAGACATCAAGATCAAATTCACAGAAACATGGGCCTATAATCACTGTGGGAATGCTAGACACTTTGCTTGCAAATCTAAGATTAGCGACACAAGAAGATTCTAAACCGGCTGAGCAATATGTGAACTCGTTAACTCCTCATATTGATGTGCTTCATGTGACACTATCTCGAACAAACGACTAGATTGATACCTTGGAAGAAATTCAAGAGTAAAACAAACAGTGAGATTGAAGCATTAAATACCCAATTTGATTCCCTGAGTGATGAGGCTCACTGTTTGAAGAAAGATATTCGAGATAAGCGTATCCAAACTAATAGTGCTGAAAACTCCACAACAATGACAAATGTTATAAGGGAGAAAAATCAACTTCCAGTTACGAGAAAGAACTCAATTCTTTATGGTGACGTGGAAATGTCGAATGAGGAAACTGGTAAGGAGTTTCATTACAACAGAACTGAAAATTATCTAAAGAAATGTTATCCCCTCATTGGACTTTTGCATATTCACTTATTCCAAAAACATTTAAATCTTATATTCGTCCATTTAACAATTGTTAGCATTTCTAATGCTGAATCACAGTCCCTGTCCTTTAGCCATCGACTAGTCTCTTCATTCATCGATTCCTTGCTTACTTTGTCTTTGCAAACTTTCTTAAACTGGCTCGCATATCTGCAGAGACCGATATTCAGTTTTCCTGAAAAAGTGTTGCAAAACTTTTCCACATATTTGGGTCCCATTTCTCCCAATCTTTCTCTGTTTTTCCTCATTTCCTTCCCAAGTCCACTTCAGAGTTTCATCGTCTTCTACCTCTCTCAGTGCCACCATTAGTAAATTGCTCTACTCTGTCGTACCCTTGTTTTCAGTTCCTCTCAACTTTTCTTTGGGGCAAATATTCGGCAACTCGACTCCCGCCATTTTCGAAATCTCAATCATGAATCTGCTAGGTCTATTTCTACACTGTTTTGACCTGCGCCCAATCTCCAGATACATCCGGGAGTGTTTTTATCCAAACCCATTGCCATTTCTGTTAATTTTGCTTGTGCTCTTTCCGTTTCTTCCCACCTCTCCTAACCTCAAATTCCTACCTCGTTCAAACTGTCAGATTTCACGAGAACATCCATAATATTGGGAATTCAAAGTTGCAATACGAGACCTGATGGCCATCTAGCGAAATAACCAACATGGCTACTTATGGGATACACGTAGCGTCGTTTACATGCGTGTTGCACTAAAATAACGCGATAATAATTAATTTTGTGACAGATTTATCAGTTAGAAGTACTAAGAAGTTTATTAAGTTAATATAAAATCTTAAAAATGGAATTCTCCTGGAATCATAGAAAGGGAGGCTCTACCCTCCAGAATACTAAGACATTAGCACGATCTTCCTGATGGTGTCTTAGCCAAAATTCCTGAACGTACAAATCTCACCAAGCAACTACAACCAGAGCGCTTAAAGGAGATGCCAGCTTTGAATTAGCAATAATAATTAATGCTGCGCAATCTAGCATTGGCAACGTTTTACGTCTATGCTTGTTTCATCTATGCCAGAGCGTGTTCCCTCGACTTCAATCGGAAGGATTGCATACTGCGAAGAGGACGACAGGAGAATTAGGGAAGCTTCGCAAAGTATGTGTGCTCTTGCATTTGTTACCCCTGAAGACACCCTTGAAGTTTTTGTTCTCTTTATTGACAGCGTTCCAGAAGATTTTTTACCAGTAGCAGAGTACTTTGAAGCAATATTTTAGAGCAAGAGTGTAGAAAATTACTTTTTTATAATAACCAATTTTTTAGGTTACATACATTCGCGGTAGAAGGTCGCGGGAAAGACGAGCTGCAGTGTCCGTACGGTATGCCCCGGCGCTTTGGAATCAGTACGACGCTGTTCTTCAAAGAGCAGCTCGTACAAATAACGCCTCAGAGGGGTGGCACAACCGTTTTCAGGTTGTTGTAGGTCGTCATCACCCTAGTTTCTACGTATTTTTAACTGAATTGCAGCAAGAACAGGCTGACACGGAATGTATGCTACGACAAATTAGATTGGGTCAAAAAGTTAGAAACCTACCTACAAACTTCTTGCAATCGGTTGAGGATAGAATCTTCAATATTGTTTCCCAATACCAAGAATACGTCGACGAACATAATGAACTCGGTTATTTGAAAGCTCTTGGAGCTCATTTACGTTAGTAATTTGAATAAACTCTAATGTATGAAAATTTTGTTCTATTGGATCTTTTACTCTTTGGAACTAATAAGTATTGGACTTTTCGTGTATTGGACTTTGCATACTTTGGACCGTTCAGATTGGAACTTTTGTCCTGGATTTTTTGGATTGAAACTTTTGTACCCCAATCCTTCTTCTACCTCCTTTTCGGAAATCAGCTATCTTAGATTTATTAACATTTATCTCGAGCCCGTTATTATCCACGTCGTTCTCTAGACTTTTTCAGCATGCCGCTTAGCCCTTCTGGAAAGTCTGCTAAAGCTGCTATATCGTCTGTCAATTCAAGGGCAAACACTTATGCATTTCCTATTACAGTTCCGCCTTTTAGTTTACTTGTTCCCCCATTCTCTTTGTCTCCCTCTCGTTTCCCTTCCATACCTACTTCTTTTCCATTGCCCTTATCTCCTTATCTAACATCTGTGTCACTTATTCCTGCATCATCCTCTGTATTTTATGTTGACAGTAATACTTTGCAAATGTATTTTTCCAAGGGAGATGGTGTCAACAGAAAATGAACATCTCGCAGGACAAAAAACCATTACAGCAACTGGAGTATCGGGAGCTCAGGAAAGTATTAAAAGAGCGAAGAGCGAATAGCGAAATAGTCCAAGCAAAAAGGAAATTGTTGTGCCGAAAAAGTTTGCAGAAAAGCGACTGTGCCATCAGAAGAAAGGTACTTTTTACTTTATTCGAGTCATGTTCATGATTTTCAAATAAAATAAGCGATGTTTTTATTAACGTTTAAAGTCGGAAAATTGCACTTTTTCAGTTGTTTTATTTATGATATAAAAAGTTATCTAACAATCTTAATGACCAGTTCTGACTCGACTATTGTTGAGTTCGGTCGTGTTTAGGAGAGCGCTCAGTTGTTTGTTTTTACATCCGTACGCGGGCGCCGGCTCCTAGTGAATAGCTAAGCATTATCATTACGTGTTAGTGTTGAGGAAATGCGTATCCTTGTGCATTATCGAAAACCATGAAGACCCCCAACGGAAGTGAACCCCACAGTTTGGAAAATCCAACAGTTTTGAATGATAAAAAATCTATAAATCTCGTCAGTCCAAGCAATATAAGATTTGCTTCTTGAATCTCCAATGGACGGGTATGTATGTTCCTAGATAGTAAATAAACTGCCGATGCCCTCACAGAAAAGAGCACAACAATAAACATTGGTGAATACACTCTCGAACTACGACCCTTGATTACTCGAAATAAAAGGCTGATTTTATCTAATGTATGTCCTATTATCCCGCACTCTGTACTCAAGAAATCACTGGAAGATATTGGAATAATGACAGCTTCTACAGTAACTTTTCTAAGAACTGATTTGTCTAGTTCTGGCTTCGCTCATGTCTTGAGTTTCAGAAGGCAGATATACATCCACCCCGACAGTGTTTCAAACATTCCAGATTCCTTTCAAGTGACCTATGATGATACCTCCTACTAGATCTACCTATCCACTGATAACGTAACTTGCTTTCTATGCAAACAATCAGGAAACATTGCGAAAAACTGCAAGACCGTTCCTCTGGTACCAGAAGTAAATATCACCCACTCGAATATTGTTTCTCCAGCTGAAGATACCTCATGTCCACTCATCGATAACTCTTCATTACTGGAATCGTCAAAGTTTCCCAGTCTCCCACCCCCAGGCCCTGAAATTATGGAAGGCATAGATTCCCCGAATGCAGGACTAAAACGTCCCCACTCTATTAGCTCTTC
This sequence comes from Neuroterus valhalla, assembly GCA_011762715.2. Taxonomy (NCBI): domain Eukaryota; kingdom Metazoa; phylum Arthropoda; class Insecta; order Hymenoptera; family Cynipidae; genus Neuroterus; species Neuroterus valhalla. The sequence continues at coordinate 837 of WSXT02007501.1, read as the reverse complement.
ATCAAAAAATTCGGAAAATACACCAATCCCAGAACTGAATCTTGAGGAGAAAAACTCTATCAATGCAGAAGAATCATTCAAAGAAATGAGGTCAAAAAAGGAAACCAAAAAACTAAAGAACTCTTTCACAACTGAGAGTTCCAAAACCACTGATGATCTGTTAGGTCCAATAAAACCTCTTACTGAAGACTCTCCAGAGAAATATACTCTCAATTATCTCCAATTCAAAAATTTTTTCGATAAGGCGACGGGAGCCCAGAATCCAGCTCTTATGGCCAAAGAATATACAGACAATACCCGATCTCTGATAACGATGAAGAAAGAACTACATCCTAGATTGAAAGAGCGAGTAGCGAAACTTAGATGCACCAAAATTCTCAACAAACTAAAAAAATCCTTGGAAGGTGAAGAAAACATCAGTTCGGATGAAGACTCCTTCTCTATCTCGGAAGATAACGAAAACAGCGCAATTGAAACCTTAACCATATAAATGGCATTAGATATTATTCAATGGGACCTAAATGGGTTCCATCCTCGGCGTGAATTTCTCAAACTTCTTATCGAAGATCATTTTCCCTCTGTATTGTGTGTCCAAGAAACAAATTTTGAGAACTCCCCTTTTGCGCGCAAATCAGACATTTTTCGTCCGTTTTCAAAAACCGACTTAATACAAATTTCGCTATTGGGGGTTTAGCCATTTACATTAAAAGTGATGTATACCCTGAAGAAGTTAAACTTAATACTTATCTTGAAGCTGTCACCTTGTCTATCATTACTCCTTCCAAAATCTGCATTTGCAATATATACATCCCAAATCGATATGATGTAAGCCTTCTA
>WSXT02007490.1:0-14798 GCA_011762715.2 Neuroterus valhalla | reverse complement strand
AATATATTATCGAGCGCGAAGCGCGAGATCCTACGGACGCGCGCCCTAGGCGCGCTGATACTTGCGAGCGAAGCGAGTTGCGCGCGAAGCGCGCGATGAGAATGTGCCCGCGAAGCGGGCAGATTTTTTTTTGTTATTTTGAGTTTGTTACAAGTTCTCTCCTGATATGATCTCCAGAAAGATGTATTGAATAATACCATTATCTACCTTAAAAATAATAGCGTTCTATTTTTATTCAATTAAGAGGTTAAAAGACAACATCAATGATCCAATTATTGAAGTTCTGTTTCATATCTCAGAGCTAAAGTATTCATAAAATTGTATTATATCGAAATGATTTCGAATTGTGGGGGGGGGGGTAATATATAGAACTGGACGTTACATAATAAAAGAGGAACAAACCTGGGAAGGACAACTGTAGAAGAAGAAAAGGGTGTACGCGTGTGCTCGGATCGTGTGAGCCAGAGGCTAGGCGCGCGGGCAATTCGAATAATTACCGGACAATTACATTATCTAATTAACCTCCGAGGTCGAGAATAGCCAGTCAGTGAGTCGCGGTTGCGATTTTACCTCATGGCGCAATCCTAATTATTATTGTTTAACCCACAGTCACCACATTAACCGCCCACTATAGAGTTACAGAAAGCTTTGTAGGAATTCTAGGACAAAGGCAACTTTTACGATCACAAGGGTTCTTTTTTCGGGTCATCTTATTCGTTTCCCAAATCACCAGAGGGCTTGACCTACTCTCCACAAACACGCGAAAATTCTTGGGAATACCTTCTGTCGTGTCTAGCGTTAAACACGTCTTCGTAACTTCAAATTATTTAATTCTTAGTTCAAAGGATGGATACTTTTCTGCAGATTTTTTTTCCTAGATTCCACCTCGTTTATGAGATACGGAAGGATTTTATACACGTATGCTCCTTTTTATGAGATTGCAGAAAGACTTTTTTTATTTCAAATAACAAAAGGTGTTAGAGTGAGGTCCATAAAATGAAAACTGGTTCAAAATAAGTCTGCTCTATTGTATTTGAACGCACGTGCTGTGGATCTTCAAGCGTAAATTGGCGTGCAGTCATATTTTCTATACAAGTGGTTTGAACAAATAAAGTGTTACAAAAAACTCGTTCAATTTTATTCGAGTCATGGCTGCAGGTATATGCACAGGAGAGAAATGAAGTCAGGGCACTCTTGACGATCTCTTATTTTTGATTATATGTTCTGTTTGCGAAAAGCTACGAAGTTGGAGGAGAAGTCAGTAGCTGGACGCTTAATGCGTGCGTAATGTGCGCCTAATACGCGTACGGCGTGAAGAGCTAATTACGAATTGGCCACGGTGCCGTCAATCGGATGAGGGTTGTACCTCAGCAAACCGCTTCTCCGTATCTCTCAATGTGAAAGATAAAGAGGATGCCAGAATCTTCAGTATCTCCTTCTCAAACAGAGGCTGTTGAAACTAATCGCTCTGCATGGGAGCTGGGAAACAATTTGCTCCCATTACAATCTCCAAAAAAAAAACTTCTCGGGCAGAAAGAACTGCTGATAATAACGAGTGTGAATTTTATCACAAATTAATTCCAAATCTTACACACTGAAACAACAGATCCTCTGAATTTCACATTAGATCAATTTTAAGAACAGTATAATGGGATAGAAAAATGCCACTGCTAACACGTACTGTGTGAATACTGTGTAAATGATGGAAAAAAAGTAATAAATAATATCAGAAAAAAGAGGAAGGTACATAGAATTCACTTAATCATTTTTACATTCTCATCATTTATGATGACGACGTAAGATGCAAAAAACGTTAAAGAAACTAATTGTAGCTTTTAAACAGATCTACAAATTGTCTCCCAGCCATATTTTGATACGACTTCTGGTTCTGGTTTTAACCATAAAAAATTGCATAAAATAAACAAAAAGCTATCTACAATTTGTCTTGTACCTATTTTTTTCGGTAGTACTCGTAGTTTTTGTTTAACTTTCAAATCTGCATAGTTATCAAAATGCACAAGAGGGAAAGCATTCCGAATAAAAGAAGTAAATATCCGAGCGCGAAGCGTGAGACTCGACAGACGCGCGCCCCAGGCGCATTTAAACTTGAGAATGGAGCGAGCTTCGCGCGTAGCGCGTTATGAGAATGTGTCCGCAAAGAGGGCAGATTTTCTTCAATAAGCAAAGGAAATTTTTAGAACAAATAATTCCAATGATATCTGCAACGAACTGATATTTTTTAGAATAAAATCTTTTATATTTTGAATGTAATCATAATTTGATAAATTTTAGGATTATTCCTAAAATAATATATATTTCATTTCTAAACCCAAAATGCTTTTTTAAATCATATCCAATTCGAAAATAATCATTTTCAATAAGTTCTCGTATTGATTTACACAAAAGCGAAAAAAAATTGAATTATATTTTTCGCTTTTTCAATGACTTCCGCATCCGATCCAATAATAATATTAGAAAAAAATTATTCTGAGGTCAGTACAACGGAATTTTGAAAGAGTGAAAAATAAAATTTAAAATATTCCAACTATCTAAACTTTATATTAGAAACTTAGTATAGAAACAGCGCAATATTAGGCGTTCAAAATTAGGTACCGAATGATTAATCAACTTTCAATCCAGCTTCATTTCTAATACTGAAAAATTGAGCAATTCAAATTTCGAAACCAAAAAATTTTGAAGGATTCAATCCAAAATGGTCAACACTTTCAAATCGAAGTTTTTCCAAATTCAGACATTCCTAATAATACAATATTGAAAAATGCAGAATTGACTTGCACAATTTGCACGATTAAGGCCTGTACTTCTAAACTATATAATTTTGAGAAATTCAACTATGAAACCAAATAACTTTCCATATGTATCTCATTTTGGAATAGTTCAAGATTGAAAGTGCTTAACAAAGTATAATTCAAATAATGTCCAAATTTTCTCAATTATAAGGTATTTCCCTATTATTTATTTCAATAATTATGCAGGTTTAAAAGTTAATTAATCAAAGTTATCTCTTCTAGATCCCAGTTCCTCAACGCATATTATATTATATTTTTAATTTACTACGAAAAAGTCATGTGGATGAACTGTTCGAATCTCTAAATACTACAGAGAACTGTACCTAGAATAATAAAATTTCGAAAAATAAGGGTCTCAAAAATGTGTAAAATGCTCTAACTTTAAGAGTTTATCCAAAATAGCTGGCTAACGAACTTATTCTCCTTTTTGGAACCCTAAACAGGTGCACCAAAGCTTGATTCGATCGATCTATTTTTTTGGGAGTTATGGCGTTTACTTTCGGACGGACTTGCATACGAATAGACAGACATCATCGACAAAACCTGATTTTCAGCATCAGAGGGGTTTAAAACGTGAAGATCCGTTGTGAATTCAAGATGTGAAATTTCGGACTATTCTTACACTTTCTCAATCATAAATTAGGAGAATATAAAATATGATTTTTTTCCTTTTTCACAAGCTCGTCACTTGCCTTAATTTTGTTTATTTCTAATTCTTCATTGTTGCCAAAAAGTATTCCTACAAAATATTTGTTTTCATTTTCCGGCTCATAGAAAAGAAATTTGAATCTTCAAATTCAAAATTCAAACAGAAGACATTCACGTACTTCAATAATTATTCTCTTCATCTGGTTGCCAAATTACAACTTTTTCTCCTATTTCTCTTGAACTGATGGATAAATTTCAGCCCTTTAATTCACCCTAATGTAAAATTATTGGATCTCCTGATTCAGTGGCCTTTTAATTCATCAAATAAGAATTCAACCAATATGAAAAATTTCAATTTGAGCTAGCCAGTCATTAATTATAAAAAAACATTTTTCATCCTGAACCAAATGTATGTGTAAGAGATCATGGTAATTGTTATTATGCTCAAGTACAAACATTTTAAGCGAATCAGCAAAGCGAGAAGTTTCGCACAGTGTAAGTTCTGAGGAAGAAGTTAGTTGAGTCGTTGAGCACCCCGTTCAGAGATACTAAAAAACCAATGGCGATATATATGAAACGGTCGTAACATCGCCTCAGGATTGGCTGACGCGCCGCGGTAGCTCGAGCCACGAGCCTTATCTAAATTAGATCTTAAGAGCCCGTAAAGTAAATGACTACGATCCGCATATATATATGCTTGTATTTTGCATACCGACACAGCGGGCGCCTTGTGCGCTCTACGTCTACTGAATTATTGCAATCAGGTGACGATCGTCGACAGATCGCCATCAGAGCTTAGAAGCACTTCCCATAAGATGCTTCTCAATCTTTACATAATTCTTAAGCAATCAGAGCATTCGTCTAGATATCCTATCGCTAATGGACTCGCAGATGTGGACGGCAATTATTGCAGGATTATTAACGTTTTCAATTGCATATAGTGACTTGCTTTGCTGCTTTAATCCAATTTACGGTAAATTCTTTGTCGAGTCGAGCAAAATATGCGTCGTCTTTCATCTTCAATTCTTCAGCAATGCTTATACGGTACGTGTCACAGTTTCAAAGCTTCAAGAACGTCGTGGAATGACGATATATATAATTCTCGCGATTTACGCGAATTGAATATAAATTGCGGAATTTCCGTTATCTCGGCGTAGTTTCTAAAGTCAAGTTTTATAAGTTCATTAATTTTCTCGAGAAATTACGCGCTGACTGGTGAACACCTTAATTTATGTTTAAGTTATGCAAATTCTACAGACGGAGATATCGGCTTTCATAGCATACCAATCGGTTTTAATTAAAGATAGTGGTCGATTACTTATTGAAAAGAAACAAAAGTCGTTAGTTCTTTAATCCAATCGAATACTTTCAATTAAACGACGTAATAATTGACTATCAATTCCTGACGAACTCTGATTTGCTGCCTATGTTTATTACAAGACCTGCGCAAGGAATAAAGAACAAACTTTGTTTGAACACTGCCATGGCTTGTAATTTCGTATATTTTCTTAAGGTCCTGTAATTTTTACAGTGAGTGAAATGTTTTACAAAAGTGAAATGTAACTAATAATCAGTGAAAATACTCGTTTATTTCAATCATAGACCCATTTCTCAATTATTGAAATTTGGAGAAATATTTTCAATAGTTCTGGTGAAGATTATATTTACAATATATTATAATAATACTCCTTAGCGAAAGAAACATAAAGAAGACTGGTTAATTACTCATGGTTGTTATCTAGGTAGGGTAAGTGCACCAGTTTAGAGCCAATAACCCACAGTTAGCCTTTGAAGACTATTTATTAAACGAAGCAGTTAATTACTCGTGTTAATAACGCCATCAAATAAATAAATAAATGTATCCCCACCGGATAAAACTAAATGGTCACGAATAAATAAGCAGGCACTATATAAGTATAACTTCAGGCGATCATAAATTAAAATAAACAGTGATTGATGCCATTTCGATAAAAGATCCTTGTGCTACTCGTATTCTAATATTAAATCAACAATGTTGAATTGCAACCCGGTCCGAGGTCGGGAACATGTATATTTAAAAAAAAATGATATTCTATTGAATAGACACTCGAGAAAAAATTAAATATTCCTGCAAATGAAATAGTACGTTGCATTTAGTCCTCCCGTATAAAATTTAAATTTGCAACCAATTTGAAGGTCCGGAACATGTTTATTTATGAATGAATTTAAGATTTGTTAATAACTTTTAGGAAAAAATTATAATAAAGTTGCAAACTTGCATTATGATTTAAGTTATTGTTTAGAACTAAACGCAAGACCTGCAACCTCATTGTTTATACGCTACATGCAGTTCTTCATATTTGTTGATTCTTGATTTTTTTCTAACTATGGTTCAGTGAGAAAAAATTTAATAATTTTGAAAAGTGGTTGCAATTGCTTAATTTGATGCTACGTATGTAGTGTTGAGTTTGCAACCCAATACGTGATCGGTAACTTCTTCGAATTTCAAATATTGAAATTTTTAGTCATTTGATTTTTTTTTCATTTTGAAGAAAAAGTAATAAAGTTGCGAATGGGGGTATGAATAAAAAATACAATTTAGGAAGCAGTTATAAATTGCAACTCAATTGAAGATTAGCATCATATGGAAATGCCGAATTTTTTGTATTTTTAGTAGTTTTGCCTTTTTATTTACTCAAAAAATATATTTCTGTAAATTTGAGTTAGCAGCAATGAAATTCTACTTTTTTATTTATAAGTTAAAAATTTCATACCTCTAAAAGAAAGTTTTTTGCATGGTGTTTTTTGGCCAGTGGGGAGAAAATATCTTGAAATGTCCCCCCTAAATTTTCCTTTTTTTTCAACGCATGCTTTTTTGAAATTATATAGATAACAATTTTCCTCTAAATAAAATTACAGAACAATAGTTCATTCTGACTGCATACACGAAATTAGTTAATAGACTTTTTCCTTGATAAAATATAAGTATATATATTATTATGTATTCTATTGTTCTTATACATTCTTATCTCCATTCTTTCAATATACTCTGAACTATACCAAAGGGTAAAATTAAATCATTATGCACTATATATATATATAAATTATTTTCTCGTACTATAAGCTACATCTAATTTGCATTCACTTATATATAAGCTTAATCCTAAACAAAAAAAAATGGGGAAAATGATAATATTATTATGCAACTTTTGCGCAACTTCATAAAATCGTAGTGACTTTTAAATACCCCTAAAATTTTACAAATTGCTAACAATTGTTGGTTCACATAAATTATACAGGTGCCACCAACTTTATAAATCTGAGTTTGTGCACTAAAGAACGGTTGTAAACATGTGAATGTTTATAATTAAAATAAAACATTTCTAAAAGTCAAAACAACTAAAAATACAAACAATTTGGAATTTCCATACGATCCTGATCTTCAGTTGGGTTGCAATTTCTAACTGCATCTTAAATTGGCATTTTTTAATCATTTTTTCTCACTGAGCCATACTTAATAAGAAAACGAGAATCCACCAATATAAAGAACTGCATGTAGCGTATAAACAATGAGGTTGCAAATCTTGCGTTTAGTTCTAAACAATAATTTAAATCATAATGCAAGTTTGCAACTTTATTATAATTTTTACCTAAAAGTTGTTAACAAAACTTCAATTAATCCATAAATAAACATGTTCCGGACCGTCAAATTGGTTGCAAGTTTAAATTTCGTTTTGGAGGACTAAATTCAATGTACCATTCCATTTGCAGGAATATTAAATTCTTTCTCGAGCGTCAATGCCAATAAATGTACATTCAATAAAATGTCATTTTTGAAAAAATATACATGTTCCCGACCTCTGACGGGGTCGCAAATCAATATTTTTCATTAAGGAAGTACGTTTTTTGTAACTTCAGAGTTTTTTAAAAACATTGCATTTATTGTCAAATTTTTTTCTCTGCAGACTTGCCTAAAATACAAGAGATAGTATAACATTTCCTTCAACTAACTTTGATATTAGCTTGGAAGTAATTTTCTCTGGAGGATACGGTACTTCTTGTGGATAATTCATGATAAACAATTAGTTTATTCGATCAAGCAAATGAATTCCTTCATCGATTAGGAAAATATGTTATTTTTTTAATCAAGTACAAAGCTACCGCCACAACTATCTTACTTTCGTTACATCAAATGAAATCAGGAGGAAGTTCGGAGCACATTAAGTTGGGAGAGAATGACTCGGCGTCGGTCGTTCAATTAATGACTGCAAAAGTAGACGATGAGTGGAAGGAGCCGAAACCGTACCTGGAAACAATCATCCTTATTAAACTCGTCCCCGTGTTGCCCCTTCCACGCGAGTTTCAAGATAGCTAACCTTTCAGATGTTTTACCAAGAACCTGATCTGAACTCGTTATGTCGATGTCGTAAAAGAGAACGGAAGCGTTCCTTGTTCCTGAGAACTTAGCACCTCATAAAAAAAGTATCTTGCAGATACGCTCCTCCATATTTCATCAATCTCTTCAGATAATTGTTATTCTTATGGAACTTTTCAAGATTTTCTTGGTAATATAGCCACGTCTCAAGGATCCTATCCTATACTCTATCTTTGATCCAAGACATAGTTTTATGTCCAAAGAAAAGCTCGCAATTCTTGATTCTAAATAACGTAATGAATTCAACAACTACTTAGCAAAAATTAAGAGCCACTCATTTTCTGGTAAGATAATATAGTGATTTATAACTCAAAAAGAAATAAATTTCCAATACTTTTCTCAATAAACTCCACGTTTACAAGTTTCAGCACTTTGATAGAAAGACATAAATCTCTAGAAAGACCAAAAAACCGAATTAATTTGTATACTCGTGTTGAATTTCACCTCTAGAGGATGAACGAAGGCGTTTCAGCAGGAAATTGTCGTGCAGATGTCTCGACTCACTCGATCGCTTTCTCTTCCTCTCTCTCCCCCACCATCAAACTAATATATATTTTCCTCTCTCACATGTCCAGTGGTATTAATTTTGCACTAATTGGATTTTATGGTCGCTTAGGTTTATTGGCTAGTCTGCTATGCGAATCTTGCTGGAACGTTGCATATTCATTAGACTCGATGTATAAGTGATAGGTGTGTGCGTGTGATCAACCGTGTCACTGTCTCTAGAAAGACTAATCTTTATTTGGAAGCATATATATTATCCGTATTTTTCTCCATGGTGTTACCATTATTTATCATTGTGTCACAGCTGACTTTTGCAACCATATCATTAAAGTTTCTACTTTATAATCACAATTTTTAAAAGCGGTTAAAATACGAATGGGTAGGTATTTCAAGACCAGTCGAAGGATTAATGATCTCGATTGGAAAGCCAATATTCTATTGCTTGAATTTTGGATCTTTTTTTATGTCATTAGTCTAAATTACAGAACCTCATTTTTTATTATGTATTGAACACCGAGTCACAGGGGTATTTTTTGAGTTTGAACTTCAGAAAAACGCTTTTTGAGAAGAATGGATCTCTATTTGGCGAAGGACATGAACGCACACGTCAAGAGATTCAGGAAAGGTCCTTACATTAGCCCTAACTCAAATTAGGAAATAATCATTTTGACCCTGACTTAGGAAAACGCGAATATCTCCGTAACCAGAACCAGCCATGAAGAACCTCCTCATTTTGATGTCCGCGTATTGTTTTTAAACTTTTGAAGAAGTAAAAATTATTATTTGGTGAGGTCTGCGTTTGATACTAACTCAAGTATTTCACAATATCGTTGGTTCAAACCAAACACGACAATGTCGTTTTTATTTATTCAAGACTATGTTTTTTCTGGCTAACTATTGGCAAAGAAAACGTCCACCGAAGGCAAAGGGGCGCTGTTTTATCAATACAAAACATGGCTGCTGCAGGGCTTAGCATGCATATTATTCTGAACCACTTCGAACGTTTATCAACAACAATACTTTCTCTAACAATATTTTTCATTGTAACAGTACCACTACCAAATTTTTGTACCATGTGGAAACTCAAATTAGTGTTGATTTTTTTGGGAGCTACAATCGACAACACAGTACACACTGCCTATCAACTAATTAATCTGGCACATAATTAATTATTATCGCTTTAAATCAAGTGCGACACGCTTGTAAACAATGCTACGCCAAGCCTAGCGGCAGCCATGTTGGCTAGTTTGCTAGATGGCCATCACTTTTATAATAAAATAATAAAAATGTCTAAAGATCAGAAATTCATCTATATATATGCATGGGTGTATATTATTTCTATAATTGAAAGGCTCCTTAAAAAAGTGTCTGCCTCAATATTGATTTTTATTAATTTTCAAAATAATGTCCCAAGAATTTTAAAATATTTTTTCGGTGAACTCATTTCTATCAACATTTGAGAAATGTATGCACTCTTTGTGTTCTAACAAATTTATCAACTTCATCCTGGTCTCACCCAGATAAGAAAATTGAACCTGTTCAATTCCTGAAAATTAATTTTTTGTCCTTTGTTTTGCAATTCTGAATTGCGCATCGAGCAATAACCTTTTAACCCGTTTTAATGGTAGTACCGGCAAACAAAAAAAAAGCTTTCTGTACATCGAACGCGACCTATCTACGGGCATGCTTTTCGACCCGCTGAATCCGAATTTCAAGTCAGTTTAGACCTTGCACCCTTCAATTTCGAGTAAATTGCAAAAAACCGTAAGGAATAGTGGAAATTGGATGTTTTAGTATTAAAAATAATTTGTGGTTCTAGGGCAAGCATAATTTTCATGTATTTTGCACCGCTGAATACCAATTTCAAGTGTACTTAGATCATAAGCAGTTTTGAATATAAGAAAATTGTAAAAACCCATGAAAGTGGTAAAAAAACCCATGAAAAATGCAAAAACCGCAAAAATCGGGATTATCTTGATAAAAAAAAATTTGTAGACTCGGATTGAAGGAAATCTGCTTAATCCGAATCTGCAATGTATTTGGCCCGTATTCCCTAAAACACTAAAAAAATGACATAAACCGATAAGATAGCAAAAAATTGTAAACGAAAAAATTGAAAAAAAAAATCTAATAAACACGATTAAATACGTTTCTTGTATCTTTTTCGTATTATTCATCGTATTTTTAATAGTATTTAATCGTGTTCAATAGATTTTTCTCAATTTTTTTTACTGCAACATTTTACTATTTCATCGGTTTTATACCATTATTCTTAGTGTTTGAGGGAATAGGGGCCAAATACATTGCAGATTCGGATGAAGCAGATTAAATTACATGAAAATATCTCTCGATCCGAGTCTACAAACTTTTTTTATCAAGATAATCTCAATTTTTTGCGATTTTTGACATTTTCATGGGTTTTTACAATTTTAATGAGTTTTTACAATTTTCTTGGATTCAAAACGGCCTATGATCTAAGTACACTTGAAATAAGTATTCAACGGTTCAAAATAAATGAAAATTAAGCTTGATCTAGATCCACGAATTATGATCGAAGCTGTATTTCGTAACTTTAAATTGAGTAGAAGCCGAGTTTCTATTCCACGCATGAGAAGGGATTCCAGAAAAATTAAATGTACTAAATCTATTACAATTTTGCGAAAAAGCATGTCACTTTATCTTTTAAAAAATTGACGTATTCAAAGTCTATGATTCTGAAAAAGGAAAATATAATACATAAATTGCTACCTAAATTGTATTATACTGTATTTTTAAAAGCTTGTGACGTCATCCACGAAAAAATAATTCATCGAATTTTTCGTTGACAGTCAACCACTTTAGGATGGAATGAAAAGTTCGTGAAATTTCCATTAACTATTTATAAAATCTTTTGCACTGTTAATTGCATTTTCTTGAAGTTTGCAAAACAAATGAGTGCACGAGATTATGAAAGAAATCAATGAAAGTTTCACGAGCTGTTTTGCATATCCAAAAGTGGTTGACAGTGAACGGAAATTTCAAAAACTTATTTTTTTCCGTGTATTTATTTAAAAATAGTATAGTACCTGAAAATAGGAAGAAGCACTGAACTGAAATGGATCACAAATATTGTTTTTAAAGACTAATTTGTGCTTCTCAAAATTATTCAGAAAACTATTGTTGCCGGCGCTAAATATAAAAAGGGATCAAAAAAGGGAGCAACTCGTTCTATAAGAGAGATTTACAAAGCGCGGCCAAGAAAAAGAATATAGAAAAAAATCAATAATTTACACGTCACCCATCCTTTGTAATTGAAGTCTTCTTACCGTGATCTTTATGTATACCAGATGAATTCCATCATTGTATACAGCAAAATTGGAAATAATAGTAATTTTAAAATTCACATATCTTCATTCTATGGTACTTTTGGCTGCGAGAATTAAATCATAAGATCTACCGGAAAAACGAAGAAAAAATAGTACAGATGGGTTGTGCTACAGCCGATTAGCATAGCGGCGCGTAATCATTACTTCAGATTGAATAAATCATTTTTTTTGTAAGTAGTAATTTCAAATCATTCCTTATTATGATAAATTGTTATTATGAATTATTATTCATTATTATTAATTTTTTCCAAAATTATGCTGACTTCAGTACGTGATTCAAGAAGGTTTTTTAGAATTTATATCAAACGAGATGTAAAAAAATGTGCTAATATTTGTTGTTGATCGTGCAACAAGGAAAACACGCTCTTTTTGGTACTTTAACACCATCTATAAATTGCACTTTTTATCGAAACATGTCGACCTGATAAGAAAAGTTGTAGAAAACATTGCCCCCAACATTTTTTGTCTTAACGAATGTTCCAAAAACCTATCGCTTCCGAGATATATCAAATTCAAAAACTTTTTGAGTTTTCTCAAAAACTCGCCCCTGAACGATCCCGCATCTTCCAGGTTAAGCTTTTTGAATGCTCTTCTAGCGATTTCCGAAAAAAAAAGTTTTATGGTATTTTTTTCCAAAAACGGCCTTTTTTGTGACATACTGACTGTACTAACAAGGCGTACATGGATAAAATTTGCATACCGACAAAATAAGCGAAGTTTTCTCAAAGCAACTATGGGTCGATGAACTAAAATGGCTATCAAATATCAACGGCAAATACCTAATCACCTCTAACCCGCAGCGGGTCCCAAGATATAGTACCTATATATACTTGTATATAGTACAGGAAATCAAAGGAAACTGCTTCAATGGTGAGAGTGCTCCAAGAATCATAGCAATCTAGGAATTCACTCCAGCATGGTGAAAAGTTATGTGTGTACATTTCAAAACAGCCAGCAGCGAGGTTGATGCAATTGTGGTAATATCCGACCAGTATTTTCCTTGCGTCACTATTCCTTTAAAATTAAGTAGTTAAGGCCTTTCATGGCGGGACGAATGCTCACTCGTGTTGGAGCTTCGAAACTACCAAGGACTCTTTCTAACGATACCTGACACATCTATTTATTTTCTCTACCTGTTCAGTTGCTTCCTTAAGAATATTCACAATTTCTCTCCTCCTATTGTTCTTATTGTTCTTAGTCTTATGCAGGAATCTGTTAGAAATTCCTACATGACTGACCAAACAAGAACCAGTCAAGTTATAAACAAAATAATTTATTTTCATTGAATATAAAATTTTAAAAATAGATAATTGAATTTTCTCATGACCGATGTAAATAAATTTTAGTTATTTAATATTGAACAATATTTTTGCCTTTAATGTATATCAGTTTTATGCGAGGATTTCGACGGATGATTTCAACTTCTCGGTCATTTCTCGGTTTTTCACGGTACGTTTTTCAATTTTCCCGGTCAACTAGAAGTAATATATTTATATTTGTCGCAAAATGCTTACATTTATTTTTATTCATATCTAAAGATCCTTCAATACAACAGATCAAACATTGCAAAATAAATCAATTCTAAAAGGAATACTCTAATTTTCAACAAAAAATATAATTTTTTCACAAAAATTGGAACAGTTAAACTTGCAATTGAAAAGAATCATTTTACAGTTACAAAAAAAAAACGGATTTACAAAAAAATATTTATTTTTTCAACCAATGTGATGGATTTTCGAATAACATGAATCTTCAACCAGAACACTTTAATTTCAAAACAAGAAGATGAATTTTCAACTAAAAAGATAAATGTTTAACTGGAGTACTTCAATGTCCAACCATGAAGGTAAATATTCGAACGGGAAGATTAATTCCCAAAAAAAAAGAATCATTTATGAAGAAAAAATATAAAAATTTAACAAAATATTCGAATTTCAAAGTCAAAAAATAAATACATATTTTCAACGAAAAATGGAACAGTAACATTTTTAGTATAAAACCCCAATTTTAAAACAAGCATAAGGGCTTTATGCTCAAAAAAAGAATCTTTAACTGAAGGAGTTAGGTTTTAAAACAGATAAATTAACTTTTACTGAAAAGATAAATCATCAACGAAAATTTATTACTCAAATTTTAAAATTGAAAAAATGGATGTTTACCTGAAAAAATAGATTTTTAACTGAAACTATGAAATTTCCAATTGGAATAAGTTAAATTTTTAGTTGAAAAAAATTACTTATAACACAAAAGTAATAAGTAATTACTTTTGTCATCACTTAATACAAAAGTAATTACAAATTAAAATTAAAATTAAATTAAAATTAAAATTATAAAATTTTGGAATTATGTAATAATTACAACATTATCACCTAATTTTGTGATAGTTATGTAATAATTATTATATGATTATTACAATTATTAATTTATTACTTATTGAATGTTGTTAAGTAACATTTACAATCTCATGTGATTCTTCATCATTTTTTGTGGAAATGTAATCATTTGTTTGGAAAGTTAGTTTTTTTTTGGTTGAAAGTTGACTAAAACTTTCAACCAAAGTTGAAACCAAACTTTGGTTGACACCGCAGTTTCAATCAAAAACTTTGGTCGAAAGTTTTTGGTTACCTTTCAACAAAAAAAAAACTAACTTCTTAAACAAATTATTACATTTCCACAAAAAATGATGAAGAATCAAATGAGATTGTAAATGTTTAACTGAAGTAAATGGATTTTAAATCAGAAATAAAAAGTCGAATTTTTAACTGAAGTGAGGAACATTTAACAAGAATAGTTATGTTTGGAAAAAAGTGACCGTCGAGTTTCGAACTAGAAAAAATCAACTTTCCATGAAAATAAAACAGATAAGTTTTCGGTTAAAGTAATTGATTTCTAACAAAAATTGATGAATTTCCAGGAATAATAATGAATTTTCAAATGAATAGATGATTTTTAATCAAAAATATGAATTTTTAGCCATAAGCATTAATTTTCTACAAAAAAGGCAAACTTTCCACGAAGTACATAAATTCTCAAAGAAATAGTTCCATTTTCAAAATC